>CM042168.1:80662924-80667924 GCA_023376005.1 Doryteuthis pealeii
CAACCACTCCTCCAACAATAATATTGTTGATAATAACTCTGCCTGTTCTCACAACTTTGCTACGTAATATATATTATATATATATATATATATATATATATATTATATATATTACTTCCACATCTGCAGATTTTACACACTATTCCTCGTACAAACATTAGTGTCACGGTATGCTTCTCTGATGAGACGTGACCGAAAAAAAGATATATTTTCAGAAGGAAAAAAATTTGTGAAATTGTATTTATTATAACATCTCACAATGCTCATGCTTTTTAAAACCATTTTCAAATATATATATAATATATATATATATATATATATATATATATATATATATACATACACGTGCATATATATGCATATATAATATGTATGTATTGCTATGTATTGATAGCTGAGTTTTCTTTTTTATAGTGTTTTGTATGCGAGAATACAATGTACTAAATGGAAATTGTTGATACACCCCTTATTTTATCACCTGTCAGCGTAATCTCTTGTATAAATGATAATTTACAATAATCTTAGAATACTTCCTACCCGTCTATTCCAATGTTCTTATTGTTTTTCTTGTTTCAAATTACCATTTTAAATCGATGACATTTTTAGTATTAGGGTTTCGGCGAAATTACCGTGAAATTTTATTTAAAATCTGCAATTTTTGAAAATAAAATAAAAAACACATTTAGATTAGAACGTATATGTTTTTCTTTATGAGTACGATATTGTGGTTTATATAACTCGTAGAATTTACACAGATCTAATATAAAATACAATTTATTCAACTCAGGCATTTCAATAACTTTATTATATGGAAATAAAATCTAAATGAAACAGAAAATTGTACAGCGTTTCCACAAGAATCAAGTAGGAAATCCTTTGCCTACAACTAAGTCCGCTTTTTCCAGAACAGGTAGTGGGATGCGTATGTTATTTCGTAGAATCTTATAATAATGAAGATTTGGTGTCTGTCTGCAACCGAAACTACGTCACTGCTGATATCACAATACCCCCAGAAATTGTATAAGTTTATCAATGAGTATTTGATTTATAGTGATATCATTAATACATAGAATATATCTTATTTACAAAAGAGGTTTCCATGAAAATCTTAGTTAAATTTGTCTCAAATCAGCACTTTTAAAAACCTGTAATGTGTTTTATATATCACTAAGAAATAAAAGTTCACAAAATATATGGTGTGGATAATTTGCATACTGATTTTAACAAATCCGGGTTTAATATATAAGTACTTATTGTTCTTGATCTCTAATATTATTGTTTTTTCTCCAACGTATTAAAACCAATCCTATGAATGAGTTTATATAGAAACTAAGTAGAATATAATTAAAATAAGTGTAAACTTTTTATCTGCGTTCTTATTTAATTTCGTTAGTCTTTCTAATTTAATATATTTCATTACATTAAACCAGCAATACTTACACCCAGAGGGCCCATATACTTGTTAGTACAAATAATTTTAAACAATATTCGTTATTATTCAGTTTCGTTTGTCTTTCTAATTTAACATATTTTATTACAATAAAGCTTAAATACTTGCACCCAGGGGGCGTATAATTTTGCTACTCTAAATAATTTGTCTTTCACCTCATCCGTACGCGTGCGGGTTAAGAATGTATCGGGGTGTTAAAAAATGTGTACACAAAAAAATGTCTCCGTGTTAAAATAAGACACCCCCAGCCGAAGAAAACAAAGAGCCGGTCCGATCCAAGATTAAACCCTGATACAACTTGGTAGATTATAGGTTGTAGATTCAAACCTGACTAAAGGCAATGATAACATAGAACTGGATACAAGTGTTCAGTTTATAAAGTTCTAACAGACAATCATCTGTTAGTTGCAGGTTCAATCTTAACCAAGGGCGATAATAATATAAAATACTTAACATAGTTTAACACTTGTACCCGGTCATGGTTAACGGAATGAGAACAGTCAACTCTGGTGGATTGAAGTTCCGTGAAGGCTCCCCATGACAAAATAAAGGCTCCTGAGTTCGACAAGAAGGTTCCTGAGTTCGAAGAGAAAGTTTCAGAGTTGGAGAAGAAACACCTGAAGAAATCCGGATGTCTCATCGGCCGAAACGTTGCGTATGTAATAGTATAGATGAGGACAATAGTCCGAAAAATACAAATAATACTATCAATGCAAATATTTGCTTAAATCGAACTTAACGCACCTAAATTCCACGATCGTATGTCACCCCGCCTAAAAAAAATTTTATTTACCAAAAATCAGGGAATTAACCTAATTTTATGAAATTTTCAGTGTTGATATATTAATAAATAAAAGATATAATGCACCAGTTATTTTATTTAAAAACGTCTACATTTTTCAGGTCAGTTAACTTTGAACCACGTATGTTTGTGAATCTGTGTTACGCCTCAAAGATACGTGGTTCAAATTAACAGACCTGTAAAAATGTAGAAGTTTTTAAATAAAATAACTCGTGCATTATATCTTTTATTCATTAATATATCAAATAGTGAAAATTTCATTAAATTCGGGTAATTCTCTGATTTTTTTTCTGTCGGCGGGATGACATACGATGGTGGAATTTAGGACCGTTAAGTTCGATTTAACCTATTATTATATATTTCGCATTTGAGTGGTTACCAGATTAGATAAGTGTATTTTAGTTCATTAGTGAAATAGATCTAACTGTAGAATTCTCCAGCAAAGAATGAAGAAAATGTTGATATTAGAATCTCAAAACAGAATATTTAACAAAAAAATGATTATGCGTGCGTGCGCGCGCGCGTGTGTGTGTGTTAGTTAATGATTTCCGCTTGGTAAAGGTTGTCTTCGTATGTTGTCGGTTGCAAACCATTACAATTCAGTTGTAATGAAATAAAATCTGGAGACATTTGTTGAAGCCTGTTTTTACATAGAATATATATATATATATATTTACCAACCCCTCCGCACGAGCAGGATGCGACACAAAGTCAATTTCTTAAGCGGAGTTTAACAGGTTCGAATTCAGAGTTTTCCTTCTCCTAGAATGGTTACCTAGCCATGGTTAAAGAGCCAGACTGCCCAACCCTCAAAATTTACGAAGCCTAAGTAGAGCCAATGTGAAATATATCAAATAAGGTTGGCGCACCATGATCTTCAATTAGCGCGCGCGCGTGTGTATGTGTGTGTGTGTGTGTGGTGGGGGTGCTAAATGATCCAAAAGAGGAGCATCTGAAATTAAACGTTTATCTTATCCGGAAAACAAAGAGACGTTATTTTTGTCGCATCCTCCAACGTATTATCCTTTTTCCACATTTTCTTTTATCTTACTGATTAAGTTTTCGTATCCCTCCGACCTTTCTTCCATTCTCCACCTCATAATTCAAATCCACCCAGCTTCTACCCAAATAGTCTTCTTTGCCACCCCCATTTTTGCCAACGCCCCGTTTCTACATCTCTCACCGTTTCCCCAGACGCACTCATTCTTCCTTTCGACTGTTGTTGTTGTTGTTGCTGTTGTTGTTTTTATTCAGTGCATCTCCCAGAGCGTTTCCTCAAAGTTAGGCTGAGTGTTAGTTTGGAAATCGCCATTGGATAAGCAGGTGCTTAAATTTGTTTATTATTCTGTACTTATATTGTCTCATTCTTATATATATATATATATATATATATATATATATATATATATATATATATATATATATATATACTTATGTTTTTGGTCTTATTATTATTCGTTTAGATGCTTATTCCATTTAGCTCATTGGCGAAGAAAACCATAAATATACTATTTTTTCAAACAGTTATATACGACAGTCATGTTATCATTAGTCATATTTTACGTATATATATATATATATATATATATATATATATATATATATATATATATATATATATATATAAATTTCTTTTCTTTATTCATTCTTGCTCATATCGTCGGATTCAATTCCAATTCCATTTTACATATATATTATATTTATATATAGTCACTTATATACACTTATATATATATATATATATATATATATATATATATAATATATATATATATATAAATTTCAAGGAAAGAAAGACTTAACAAATCGTCATTCCGTAATAATTTATTTCGACCATAAACTCAAAAGGCTTTTAAAATTTAAAAAAAATCTTAAAAATCCTTAAGAGGCCAGCTTCTTCAGACAGATATAATAAAAAAAATCATTGTATTAATATATGTTTGCACCTACAATAGCATACCGTATGGTTATACAGTGAGATTTTGAAGATCCCAAATAGAATCATCCCTTACAACCAGTCATTTGGATTTCTTATATATATTACATATATAATATATATATATATATATTATGTCATGCACAGACACGTGTTTCGGTGTTTCACGCCTCTTCAGTGTGGCTAGACACAACTAACTGACGGTTTGGCAGCCTGATATCTAATCCCCTCGTCCACTGACAGCTGTAACGGGGACTGGTGTGTTTAAACTATCACGTACATAGGTTGTTTATGTATTTTACGATCATTGCTTATATGCTTATTAGTGAGAGTTAATTCAATTAGAGAGCTCATACAAATTCATGGGAGCATATATATATATATATATATATATATATATATATATATATATATATATATATACTAGCAAATATATGCACCCTCCGGTTGCAAGTATTTAAGTTTTAATGTAATAAATATTGTATTAAATTAGAAAGGCTAATGAAACTAAATAAGAATACAGATAAAAAGATTTGAAACAGAGAGAGAGGAGTATAATAAAAGATTTGAAACAGAGGGAGTATAATAAAAAGATTTGAAACAGAGGGAGTATAATAAAAAATGGAACAACTGAAACTTACTCTTCCATCACTCTCGTCTTTCATTGTTATTTTTTTTTAATTTAAGTATTAGTTATAAGAGGAAGTAAAGAACAAAATGACAGTTATTTTATCTTGTTAATGGATTTCATTTAAGATTCATTGAAAGAGATTTTTTGCTTATATTCATTAAAATAAAACCAAACAATTAGA
>CM042168.1:80683146-80708146 GCA_023376005.1 Doryteuthis pealeii
TTCTTATTACCTTCCATATACCAACAAATGCCCTGAAGATGATCTAATTAATAGATCGAAACACTGCAGCGTCGGCCAATAAACTTACCACTTAACTTATTTAAACCTTTATTTTTCCAATCTTTCTTAATATACTATATATATATATATATATATATATATATATATATATATATATATATATATATATATATAGTAGAAATAGAGTTCAGGTACTGCTTATTTATAAATATGATAAACAAGAGAAAGAGAGAGTATATGAATATATAATTGTTTATATGTTTCTGTGTGGGGTCTGTTCACGCGCCCCTGTATGTATGTGCGTACGTGTGTAAATGTGTAAAAGCGTGCGGGGTGAGAGTGGTTTATTTCTTTTCTGAATTAAGACGAAAAATCATTTCTTCCTGATTCATCCGAAATCCCCGCCAATTTACACACTGTCAGCACTTAACCTTATCTGATCGTCTCATTGGGCCGATAATAAACGACACCTACTTTCGCTTCATTCTGATTGGCCAGTTATTGTCCACGGGGTCAAACGTCATCGGGAGAATCCCCCCGCGCAAAGATAGCTCGCCTCCATTTTACACACCAACAAAGTCATCCGGCAAAAAGAACCGCGCTCTCTTCCCCCGAAAAGGACGAGGAATCAATATCTCTTTTGAAACAATGGAGTTGGGGAGTGGGGTGGGGGTGGGAGGACAGTTGAAGAAGGCACTTATCTCTTTGATAAGTGCGGTGAAATCGGCCGCTACTTAAGAGAGCGAATAAAGATGTCTCGGGTTCAAACTCGCATCTCGCCCGTTCATTGAGAGGAATGCAACACCTGCAGTGATTGGGAGAGATGATTGTCCAAATTAGGGTGTATGTGTGTGTGTGTGATGGGGGGAGATACGTTCTCTATGCAGATATGACAGTAATTGGTAATTACTTAATTCTATCAAGCTACTTCTTTATCTTCTGTCTCTGCATCATTCATCATCATCAGCAGCAGCAACAACAGCAGTAGCAGTAGAAGCAGCAGCAGCAGCATCTAAAGTTTCTCATTAATCATTATCACCATCACCTTCTTAATAATATATCAATCCCATTATATCATCTTCTACATCTTCTTATTCATCAATATTACATCATCTAACCTTATTAATTAATATCATCATCATCATCATCATGTTCATCATAATCATATTATCATTATCATTTAAAGTTTCTCATTAATAATCATCACCTTCTTATGCGTCATCAACATCATCATCATCATCATCCTCATCATCTAAAGTTTCTTATTCATCATCATCATCTTTTTATTTTCCTTTTCTTCTCTCGCTCCTCTCCGTCCTACTTATCTCTCCTCTGTCTGTCTGTCTGTCTGTCTGTCTCTGTCTGTCTGTCTGTCTGTCTCTCTCTCTCTCTCTCTATATATATATATATATATATATATATATATATATATATAAGTAAAGAAATAACAAAAGACTTAGAGATTTTGCACTATAGCCTATTTCGGGGAGCTTAGACAAAGTGTCCAATTCTCCCAGCTCATCATTCGCATCTGATGAGCTGCGAAAATTAGACACTTTGTCTAAGCTCCCTGAAATAGTCTATAACGCAAAATCTCTAAGTCTTCTGTTATTTCTTTACTTAAAATTTGGTCTGTGACTCTAACAATAAGAGCACACATTGAGCTCTCAAACTGCGACAGGTTGTTTAAAAAACTCCTATGTCGTAAGGAAGCTTTATTCTCTGGACTTTTGGATTATATATATATATATATATATATATATATATATATATATATATATATATATATATATACTTTGAAAGGGAGGAAAAACTCACTAAACCGTCATTCTGTAATAAATTTATTTCACCAAAACTTAAAAGGTTTTTAGAAATTTAAATAAATTTCTAAAACTCCCTAGAAGTTCAGTCTCATCAGACAGACGACACAGATAAAAGAAATTAAAAATATATTTTTTTTAATTCTTTTTTAATCTGTGTCATCTGTCTGATGAGACTGAACTTGTAGGGAGTTTTAGAAATTTATATAAATTTCTAAAAGCTTTTAAGTTTTGGTCGAAATAAATTTATTACAGAATGATGGTTTATTGAGTTTTTCCTTCCTTTCAAAAGTAATTATTCCTTTGTATTTAATCTAAATTATACATTATTATACATTGAGCTCTCTAGGTATTTATAAAAATCTTTGTATTTGCACCTACTAAAACATGCAATAATTAAAATGAGATTTTGAAGATCCCATGTAGAATCATCCCTTACCACCAGTTTTGGATACCTTACATTTAATTATATATACTAGCAAATATATGCATCCTCCGGGTGCAAGTATTAATGTCATAAAATATTATATTAAATTAGAAAGTCTAAAGAAATTAAATAAGAATGCAGATAAAAGGATTTGAAACAGAGAGGGGTATAATCGAAAAATATAACAGCTGTAGCTTTCTCTTCCATCACCTCCGTCTTTCCTTGCTAAATTTTTCTAATTTAACTATTTAGTTAAATCAGGAAGTAAAGATAAAATTACAGTTATTTCTTTTTGTTAATTGATTTCTTTTAAAATTTATCTCCGAGATTTTTGCTCATATTCATTAAGATAAAATCAAATAATTAGAAAATAAATAATACTAAGCACATATTTATTAAAATCAAATTTTAAATATCAATATGCAAATTAGGCTTGCCGTTCACACTGTAAACTGCTATTTTGTTGTATATATAAATACAATTGCATGTTATTAGTACGTAGATATGGCCAGCAGTATTAATAATGAAAAACAATTTTATTAATAATTGAGGCTTAAATAAAAATGATTCATGGAGAATGAGATGTATAATAACTAAATGGATAGTGACTTGAGCAGTGATATAGTTTCGGTTACAGACAAACAAACACATAATCTCCATTATAATAAGATATATATATATATATATATACATATAATAATAATATATGTGTGTGTGAGGTGAGTATATATATATATATATATTATATATACTTATTTTAGCCCGTTTTTAACCTTTTCCGTTGCATACAAAATTGCTCAATACACATACACACATATATATATATATAATATATATATATATATATATATATAAACTCTCTCTCTTTTCCTTTCTTTCTCTCTCTCTCTCTCTATCTATCTATCTATCTCTTTCTCTCTCTATATATATATGCGAATGAGAGACGGAAGGTAAGTGACCGTGAGGCTGTAAATCGGTAGAATTGTAAACGATCTTCCCGAGGATACATCTCTAAAAGCAAAAAAAAAGGTATCAATAACGATGATCTGAGAAATTAAGTTGAATTTAATCCTTTTCAGACGTTTCAGATGTTTGCAATTAATTTTTATGGATGCACCTGCACCGTATCGCAGTCATAGAGCACTATTAATTCAATTTTAAAAGCATCTAATAGACGCACAGGAAATGCTGTTGCAAAAATAGGAACGGCCATTGAAAATATGAAAAGGCGTTTCTTGAATAGTCAAAGACTCCTGGAAAATGGTGTCAGCTGTTTTGAATCCAATTAAATTCTTGGTCTGTTCGAGAACTTTTCAGTGTGCGCGCGTGTGTGTGTATGTGTGTGCATGTCTTATGCGTGTATATTGGTTCGGTTTGGTTTGGTTTGTTTGGTTTACGGCATATCAACCTCAGTGGGTCATTTAATGCCGATGAAGTTTTGAAATAAATTCATTCTTAATAGATATTAAATTTTTTATAAACTCGTGTTTTTCTATTTAATCCATAGATGGAACCCTAACAGGTACTACGACTCCAGGTCAGAGTGGATCAGGTAGCAATGGTGATGAAGGGCTGCCCACATTCCCAAAGCTCCAAAACTGGAACCTCACCATCAGATATAGTTTAACGTCATTCCCAGGACATGTAGACCTTTAGCCACCGATTTCTATCACCCATATGATAAAAATGGTTGGGGCTTGCCATAAGAGCAATAGGGTTGGGAAAATCATATAGGTGCTAGGGCTTGACGTGACCAGCCGATTGTGAGAGGCGGCCTCCCGACCGCCCGTCTAGCCCAAGAAAGGGCAAAGTGGAGTATTGCAAGTCATGCAAGTCATGGACTGCTCAACGACCCAGCTTCTTTCCTCAAGCATCACGGGTTGCCACCCACGGCCAACAGGTAACCCTATTGGGGGAGTCTTACCCCTCTGCAGCGGTGCAGTCGGTGCATTCTAACGCCTCACCCGACAGGGCGGGTGTGTATATGTGATGTTTGTGTGCTCACATGCGGTCGTGTGTAGGTCTATACCAATCCCCTTTTTTGATCTTCAAAATATGATATTAAATAAAAAAAATATTTTTTATAAATTTGTAATATTTAGCATTTTTAATGACATTTGTTTTTTGTTTTTTGTTTTTCATTAGAATAAAGTTTTCTGTTAAATTAAAACAATAAAAACTAGTGCTTGCCTCTTGGCATCAGTCATGATAGCCCAAGCTCTGGTTAGAGGCTGTTCTACAATCATTGTGTCTATCCTGGAAGTTGTCTAACATGTTGTGGCAAACCATATAGAAACGCACACATCATCCAATGTTCGGGCAGTGATCCCACAACCAGCCAATGTAGCTTGGCCAAAAGTTAATGGGAATTTAAAGCCCCAAAATTGGGGGTACAAAGGTCAACATGATTTTGGCAAAATTCACTTCAAATTACAGATCAATTCAAAACAAAAATTCAGTATTTTCTTCACCATTTCTTTATTTTTGGAGCAATTTTTATATAATTTGGCATTCATATGTAAATTTGTATGTTCCTTCTGATTCTTAAATTGTATGTATTTCTATGTTGTAATCCTTTATTTAAACATTTTTGTTGTTGTTTTCTTCTAAGTTTACCATAAAATTATTCAACATTTTCATTTAATACTGCATGTAACAAATATATAGTATTAATCTAAATAAATAACATCACTTTGAATTTTAAAAACCCTTTGTAAATACCTTTATTGTTGTAGTACATAAAACTATTTATTAAATAGAATACCTCTTTCTTTACATAATTTTTTTAATAACAGTATTTATTTTTATTTTTACAGAAACTTGAAAAAAAAAGGAATGGAAGAAACGTAGATAACCTAGCAAATAGATAAAACTTGCTTTATTTTACATTATTTAGTTTTCATTGGTTTAAATGAAGCGGGGAAATTTTTGGTTGTTTTAGAAGCATTAAAAAAATGAAGATCGGAAACAAAATGATGAATATTGCGCTCTTAATCTTCTTTTATTTACCATTTGTTTTGTATTTAGAATGTCTTATACAGTTAGGTTAGCGAAGATCTATAGTCAACGGTGCTAGGTAACTGTCAGTTTCTCTCCTATGCAATCTTTAAACCAAGTTGTAGTTAAAAATAAATAAATGAATGAATAAATAAATAAAAATGAATAATATAAATAGAATTAATTTGTCTCCAATATTATATAAATATATATACATATATATAATATATAATGAATAGTGAATGAAAAAATGAGAAAAGTATTTGCATGGAAAGGTGCTCAATGCTAATAAGGCAGAGCAGTTTTATAATTAATGTTGATATTATGATTTCACACTCATAACTTAAAGTTTCTTGGTAATCCAATCATCAGATGAGAAGTGGTTGAGATGTCACGACTGGTTTTTGACATCTCAACCACTTTCATCTGATGATTGGACTACCAAGAAACTTGAAGTTATGAGTGTGAAATCATAATATCAACATTAATTATACATATATATATATATATTTATTTATGTGTGTGTGTATGTGTGTGTGTGTGTAAGGTATGACTGGTAGTAAGGGATGATTCTATTTGGGGTCCTCAAAATCACACTGTATAACCATACTGTATGCTCCTGTAGGTGCAAACATCTATTCATACAAGGATTTTTATAAATCCCTAAAGAGAGCTCAATGTATAATAATCAATAAATTAGATTAAATACAGAGCAATATTTAATTTTCTAAGAAAGAAAAAAACTTAACAAACCGTCATTCCGTAATAGATTTATATTTTTAAAAATTAAAAAAAAAAATTTTAAAAGCCTTTTCAGCTTCTGGTCGAAATAAATTTATTACGGAATGTTGTTAAGTTTGTTCTTTCTTTGAAAGCTAAGTATATATATATGTGTGTGTGTATGTGTGTGTGTGTGTGTGTGTGTGTGTGTGTGCCTAAAAAGTTTTATAATTTGCTTGAAGCATTGTGTTCATTAGGCTATCACAATGCAAGTGTGAAGAAAAATAAGGTAACTATGATGTTGTTTGTTAACCTGCGATTTATTCTTAATATTTTGTGATAAAGATCCTATCGTCAGAAAATTTCTGAAAGTTAATATCTGGGGCTGTTACTGTTGTATACTCTCTTTACTTCTATTATTCTTCTGCTCATCTTTGGTATCTTACGTTCTTCTTCTAGCGTCTGGACTTCGTCTTGGGGACTTCGTATCTGGTCTTCCATTGGGGATTTCTCTTTATCTGAAACCCTGTGTCATTGGTAGTTTTTAGATAATAACCCACATAAACTTCGATTTGCTTTAGATCATATTTTATTCCGAAATCCCCACCAGACTACCTGCGCAGATTGAGTCAACAGCTCGCTTACGCGACTTACCACCTTCATGGTTTGGCCGATCTGATACTAAACTCTCTTTCTAATCTAAACCGCAAGAAGGGTCTTCTCCACCGATTCTCAATCCACCGGAAGGATCAGGAATGAGGTCAAGCCTTGTCACTCAATCCTTCAAGGCCGCCGGCTGCAACTTATAACAGCCATTTTGGTTTCTACACTACAGTAACTAAGTGTTTAGGTGACTACAATTATGTAACACATTACTCTTGCCGCTAGCTGATTTTGTCCATTCTTTTTGTATGCCTCCGGATATCTTCCTCCCAAATTCAGCTTGCAGTGTTAGTATCGGCGACTCAGTGTGTGTGAATGGCGTGAGTGCTTATTGTATTGTCGATTATGTGTGTCGACAAATCGTATTGTGCTCAGCCCTCACATGTCTTCTCACATATGCTGCTCGTGGCCCACGGACCGACACTGCAGACCGAGGATTTAGCCCATGCACTGCCTGATGCATTTATGATATGGTACGTCGCTCCATTTGAACGTACCATGAGTGGTCCGCTTCAACCCTTGAGTCATTTCGACTTTCCGCACATGTCGACTACAAGCTCAATTCACCGGCGATCGGTGCTATAAAGACTCCCGGCCAAACGCCGGGGGAAAGAGGGGGGCTCGCCAAAGCTCGTGTGTTCAGGCCCCTTAGTACTCTATTCACACCTGTTGACACATAGCGTTGGACATCTCCTGAGCGGGCGCTATCTCACCTAAACGGCAACACCTGCGACTATCTTCACAAGACAGGCATAAGAGTCACACGCAGTCCATTCGAGGGCGAGCGTAAGGGCGAGAATGGCGAACTGGGACAATCAGGACGCACAATACTTTCTACTTCATCCTCCTCGTGCCACACCCTATGAGCACTTCGTGTTCGTGACAGCTAGCCTGACACTCCTGCTAACCTCCAATTAACATTTGATGACCTCGTTCTAGCATCCTGCACTACATAGCTCCACAGCTCCTAACCGCTCAACGCGTACACCATCAGCTGGCGGGCCTATGTGTCTGTCTCAACATATGTCATGCTTAGTCATCACGATTCCAGCATTTGGGCGTATCCTATTTTGAAGGGGTTTCAAACTCGGCTCTTCCAAGTATTTATTCCTGTTATGGTGTGTGATGTGTGTCAGTGTGGTTGCGGCGCTCACGCTTGGCCCTGTGTGTGATGTATCGTCGGTACGGACCATGCGTGTGTGTGTCCTGCGCCGTAGACAATCTTGTGTGTGACTGATCGTATGTAGCATCTGAGACTACGATGAACCTGAAGCAGATTCTTCACGGACCACGGCTCTCGCAGCTTAACTTTCATCTTTATTAGCTTGTAGTATGTATTGTCTGTGCCTGTGTACTATGTGGATGTTGCGGTGCGGATGTGCTTTAGTATGTACGTGTTATTATGTGTGTGTGTGTGTGGCGTACTCATATGGCAGTTTGTATCGTGTGCATGTGTTTGTCGGCATTACAAAAGGTTCTAGACATTCGAAACTGACATCTTTATATGATATAAAACAATCTGATAACATGTTCTCTCGCCTTAATCATAAACCCAATATCGACAAGATAAAAGATAAGGCAGTAAATAAAGCAAGTTCTAATCTATATTTGACTATCCTTATTCTAGCGCGTTCTTTCATTCAGTACACTATTATTATATAATTACTATGTATATAGTAATTAATGTAGCATTGAGTGATTCTCTGTCCTGTTCTTGACAAGACCGAATACTACCACATCACCTAACTCGAAGCTCACAATTCCTTTAGTTTTATTGACGTCACCCATTCATCGTATGAAATTTATTTTGTATAAATCTCAATTATTGATACAAATTGTTGGCTTATATCGCTTACTTCAATACTCTGAACTTCTACTACATTTCTAATAACATGCAATTGTATTTCCATAATATTATGCAAACAACAATGGTGCGACTGGTTAACAAGTGTGAACAGGCGAAAGCTAATTTGCTATATTGATATTAAAAAGTTTAATTGTTTTATTAAATTATGCGCTACTCGGTATCTATTGGACCTCTCCAACTCTGTTCTGTATCTTTTTCCTTAATGAATCATGGAGCAAACAAAGCTCGGGGATAAATCCCTTTTAAAAGAATCTTTTAATTATAAAGAAATAACAGTTAATATATTCTTTACTTACTAAATTAAACTAAATAGTTTACTAATTAGGAAATTCAGGCAACTAACCAAAGTGTATGGGAGACACCGGATGTGATAAAAATGATGGAAAGACTTAGTTTCAAAGTTGTTCTATTCTTTGCAGTATTAATCCCCCTCCTGTTGTAAATCAATTTTAATTGGACTTTTATTTATGTTTCCAAAACGTAATTTCAAATTTCAACACTATTTCATTACATTAAATATATCAATATTCTCACGCCGGAAGGTGTGCATATATTTGCTCAAGTAATAATGGAAGATTGTTTGATTTTTTCTGTCTGTCAACCGACCGAAACTTTAATTACTATTAACAAATCCACAATTACCCTTTGTTACTTTACATCACACTTCTCGCCATGATTTTATTTTTTATCTTAAACAACCCAATCTCATTTAATAAAAATTGTTTTACACTCCATTAACATTCTGTTACACGCTATGTCTACATGATATTTACCGCGCTACGCCCACTTTGTACGGCCGTCAGGTCACAAGTAGTCCCTATTAACGTAGTGCGTTACAGACTCGTGGGACCACCCACAACGCCGAAGCTCATGGGATACGAGTGGCATCAGTGAAAAAATTACCGTCGCATCCCAGTTCTGGCATTCCCCTCTACAGGGGGGCGCCTCGGCAGCTAGCGGACAATTCAATACCCAGCCACTGCCCCCTTATAAATCGACCGGGGCAGGTGTTGGCCTGGGGCATTGCCCCCTGGACTCGACGCATTTTAATTTTATGTCAATTGCGTCCAGATGGCGCGAGCAAGCCACTGTTTGACATATCTACAGTACTATACAACATGAATTTATATTTATATATACAACAAAAATAGCGGTTTACAGTGTGACTGGAGGAAAGGCTAATTTTGCATATTGACATATTGAAAAAATTCCGGAATTTAATACAAATATTATGCTTAGTATTATTATTTCTAACATGTTGGTTTTATTTTAATTGGAAATATAAGCAAAAATTCTCTTTCCAATGAATCTTAAATGAAATCCTCCTTAACAGAAATAAAATAACTGCTCTATTTTAATTCTTTACTTCTCTCTTTAACTACAATACTTAAATAGAAAATAAATAATCAAATGAAAGACGAGGTGATAGAAGTAGTAAAGTTTCAAGTTGTTCTTTATTTTTGTAAATTATAATCCCTCTGTTTCAAACTCTTTTTATCTGCATTCTTATTCGTTGTCATTTAGACTTTCTAATTTAATACGGGATATTTTATTAATTAAAATCTTAAATACTTGCGCCCGAGGTGCATATATTTGCTAGTATATATAATGGAGAATAGACTGCATTTTTGTCTGAAGCCGAAAACTATATTACTACTCCAAGTCACAAATCTCCTTTATTATTTACGTAAATTCTCCATGAATTTCATCTTTTAAACTTCAGCTTATTAATAAAACTTGGTTTTTACATTATTAATACTGGTTGACTCATATCTAACGTACTAATTAACATGCAATTGTATTTATATATACAACAAAATAGCGATTTAAACAGTTTGAAACGAGAAGGCTAATTTGCATATTGATATTTAAAATTTTATTTAATAAATAACATACAGTGCTTGGTATTATTGATTCTCTATTGTTTGGTTTTTTATCTAAGAAATATATAACAAAAATCTCGTAGATAAATCTTAAAAGAATTTATTTACAAGAAGAAATAACTGTAATATTATCCTTACTTCTATTTTAACTAAAAGTTAAATTAGGAAAATTTACCAATGAAAGAGGGAGTAATGGGAAAATGATGGAATAGTTCAGTTTCAAAGTTGTTCTAGTTTTTTTCCGATTATACCCTCTGTTGCAGATCTTTTTATCTGCATTCTTTAGTCAGTTTCATTAGCCTTTCTAATTTATATGATATTTTATTATATTAAACTTAAATACTTGCACCCGGCGGGTGCATTATTTGCTAGTATATATATATATATATATTAAATATATATATAATATTATAATATCGAGAGACAAAGACGAGAGAAGACATAGGGAGGCAGAGGGAGCGAGAGAGAGTGAGACAAACAGACAGACAGAGAGATTGAAGCAGAAGACAGCCAAGAGAGAAATAGAAGAGCGGGAAGGGACAGAGCCTAAGAGAGAGAGAGACAGCAGACAGACGACAGACAGAGACAGAGAGAAAGAGACACAGAGAGAGAGTGAGAGAGAGAGAGTGAGAGAAGAGAGAGAGAGGCAGAGATAGTCAGAGAGAAATAGTGAGAGGGAAGGGACAAACCCTACTAGACAGAGAGACAGACAGAGACAGAAACAGAGAGAAAGAGACAGAGATAGAAAGAGAGACGGCACAGAGAGTGACAGAGATATAGAATCAGAGACAGCAGAGAGAAATGAAGAGGGAAGTATCAAATCATAAGAGAGAGACAGAGAGAAAGAGAGAGAGAGAGAGAGAGGAGAGGAGAGAAAGAGGACAGAAACACACACAGAGAGTGACAGAGAG
Organism: Doryteuthis pealeii; assembly: GCA_023376005.1. NCBI lineage: Eukaryota > Metazoa > Mollusca > Cephalopoda > Myopsida > Loliginidae > Doryteuthis > Doryteuthis pealeii. The sequence continues at coordinate 80,694,456 of CM042168.1, forward strand.
ATAGAAGCAGAGATAGTCAGAGATAATAGAGAGAGGGAAGGGCAAATCCTAAGAGAGAGAGACAGACAGCAGAGACAGACAGAGAGAAAGAGAAAGAGAAAGAGAAGAGAAAGAGAAAGAGAAAGAGGAGGACAAGAGAGAAAGAGGGAGAAGAGAGATAAGAAGCAGTGACAGTCAGAGAGAAATGAGAGAGGGAAGGGGCAAAAGCCTAAGAGAGAGAGAGAGAGAGAGAGAGAGAGAGAGATAAATAGTTAGATATGATTGTATACACTTATGCATCCTTTTTTATTTATTTTTCCATTTACTTTATTTTTCCTGAATAATATTGCGTAATCAATATCTGATTAAATAGTAATACTATATTATATATTATATATATATTACATATATATAAATTATATAATTCAAATTATTGACAGGTTAGCATAGTTGTGGTAAGATAAACAAGTACAGCTAACTTTTAATTAAGTATATATATTCGATAGACTGATAGCTAATGAACATCTATAGGAGAAACATTGATATACTTTTCTCTCTCCTCTCCCTTATCTCTCTCTCTCTCTCTGTGTATATAAATATATAGAAGGAGAGTGAGAAGAGGGAGAGACCGATGTTTGGACAGACATACAGTATACAGAGAGGGTGAGACGGAGATAGAAAGTGAAAATCGATATTAAAAGAGACAAAGAGAGGATATATATATATATAATATTATATATATATATATATGAGAGAAGAGGAGAGGAGAGAGAGAGAGAGAGAGGGAGGAGGGAAGAGGGAGAGAGAGAGAGATAGGTAAGTAAATTACGCGGTACGATTTACAGAGATATAACTTACTTTGCAATACAGTTTTGATCTCAAAACACACACACATACACACACACACACGACACGCGCACCACACCACACACACACTGACAGCAATATATATATATATTATATATATATATCTATGATATAAGCATAGAGAGGAGAGAGAGAGGGGGAGAGAGAGAAAGAGAAAGAGACATAGTAAAGACAGATGAGACGATGACGACAGAAACGAACACGGACATCAAGAGTGTGTGTGTTGTAATTATATATATATATATATATATATATATATATATATATATATATTATATACTTCATTTTGGGTAATAACTATGTGAACATAGCGTAAGTAGTCTAATCCAATAGGGCTCAATATATTGTGATATAGAGCATTAAATTGTAAGAATATCATTCCTAGCTATCTGAAGTAAACGCAAATATCCCTCATCCCCTGATGAAGGTGTTAGAGTAACACCGAACCGCGGTCGGGAAATTAACTTCTTCTAACGACTATATATATATATATATATATATATATAGATAGATAGATAGATAGATAGGTACGTAGGTACGTAGGTACGTATATGGGTATAAAGTTACTTACATACCCGCAAGTACAGGTTGGCACTCAAAAAATTAATTAGCATGTCCGTGCAAACACTATATTCTCTGCACTGATAGCACTGCGTACTTTCGGAGTACTGATTCGACCTGTCTGAAGGCGTTCGGTATATTGTTTAGGCGGAGTGCACTGCCCTTGAGCCGCTAGATGTCGCTTCTAACGTGATGTAATTACGAGGACGTGAGATCACATCTTTTTTTCCGCTGCCTCAGAGCGAGAGACGGTGGGGGAAAATAAAAACAAAATAAAAACAAACAAATAAACAAAGATGCAGAAGAGAGAATATGGAGAAATAAGCAAGAAAGAAAGGAAAAGAAAGAAGAAAGCAATAAAAAAATTAACAAAAAAAAATAGGTGGGGGGCGGGGAGGAATCAGTTTTTAATGGTTGCGTTATTGGCGGGGTCTTAATTGGAGAAATTTGATTTCGGTTGCGTAAAAAACCGACGATGGGTGAGAAAAATGGAGGAAAAATAAGGAATCGCTAAAAAAGGTAAATAAATTAAAACTTGATAAAAATTGATTCATTATATATATATATATATATTATATTATTAATATATATATAATAATATCTATATATATATATATATATAAGTGTGTGTGTGTGTGTGTGTGTGTGTGGTGTATGTTATTATATATATATATATTATATATATAATATTAATAACCTCTATACAATATATATGTATTATACTATTATATAAATATATATATATACATATATATTCTATGTAATACATATATGTAGTGTTATACTTTCTTTATGATATTATATAATATTATTGTATATATATAACTATATATTAATATACTTATATATAGTAGTGTTATACTTTCTTTAGGGACTACTCCTACAAAGGGATGGTGCACTCTATGGTGGCCTTTATATACATACAGATGTATGTATTAAACAGTTAAAATCCCCTTTATATTCTCTGGGTGACGATAGCCGAGCGGTTAAGTTGTCCGCCTGATGCTGAATCGATCGGGTTTCTATGCCGCCGGTAAGTAGCTCACAAATCTCTAGCCACACTGAAAGACTTGATAGTCAAAACACGTATCTGTGGATGACTATATATATATATAAGTATATTTGGCAGCATTTTTTATTTTAAACATGTGTTAAACTCTACTGACGATTCATGTCGGACGAGTTTTTGTTCGATCCTTTCTAACTTAAACAAAATAAACTTCGAATCAAGTCAACATATCCTCAAATGCCTATAATTTTCCCGCCTATCCTCCTTCCACCATTCCCCTTACATTCTCACAAACTTGTGACCCCCCCTCCTACAAAAATTCTACTGCTACTGTTCGTTAAAAAACGGAACTTGTGAAACCACTACCTATTCCTACTATCCACTACCAATTCCTGCTACCTCCCACTCAATTCTTACTACACACTACCAATTCCTACCTACTGCTCATTTTAAAGCGAGACAACCGAAACTTTTCATCAGTTTCACACCTGAAGATGGCATTAGAGATGCCGAAAGTGCTCGTGAATAAACCTTTGGTGGCTTGCCACACCAGTACCACCCTGACTTTAAAAAGATGGCCAGACAGTTAGAAAGGATCAAACAAAAACTCGTCTGACATGAATCTTTAGCAGAGCTTAACACAACACACACACACACACAACACCACACACACACATTAATATTATATATATATATATATATATATATATATATATATATATATATTAATATTTTGTAGATGATATGAGTACTATGTCTCAAAGCATACATCCAATTACATTTTATAGAACTTTTATATTTGAGCTAAGGTAGCGTGAACATGGAGTCAACACTGTTTACTGACTGTTTCACTCTTATGCGATCTTCAGACCAAAACCAAAATGATGTTTTTGAGTTTTTTTAGTATTTAACTTATTTTCACTTAATGACTTTAATTCAACTATTTGAAATGCCAAATTTATGTAAAATTTTTAAATTTCTTTAAAATAATCAGTTCATTAATTTCTTAAGTTAAAATATAAAATAGTTATATTTGGTATCCCCATGGTTTTATTCATGATATAGTGTTCTTAATTCATTCTAAACTGTCGTAGGCTTTCATTGACGAAATCTTGAGTTAGAGAGTATGATCACGGGTGGTGTTAGACATTATTTGAATACATTCCTCATGTGCCTGAAAGGAGTACACTATGCATACATATATACAGAAAGAAAAACAAGAAAGAAAGGAGAGAAAGCCAAAAAATCTTAAGAAAAATAAACGTGGATAGAGAAAGAATCAGTTTTAATAGTAGCTTATTGGCTGGGTCTTAATTGGAGAAATTTGATTTTGGTTGTGTTAAAAACATCGAGGAAGGGTGAGAAAATATTATATATATATATATATATATATATGGTAAAAAATAAAGGAAAACGAGAGAAAAACTCAAACAAGTAGATGTAGAAGATATATTTCGTTCTGCATTGAGCAGGACTTCATCAGTCATTTATTAAAGCATCAGTGCAACATACATTTGTATTTATAGAAGAGAAAGTGAGTGGGAGGGGGTGAGTTTGGTGGTGAAATCAGGAGGAAATTCTCTCCAAATCCAACCAAAGAATATTTGACCTAATTTCTCCCTACCCATACTTTACATTCATTAGCACTAAACTAACTCCCCTTCCTATAATCACCAACAGATTCCATAGTTTTGATCTTCTCTCCCACCCCATTTATGATAGATATCCTCTGACCGATCAAATCCTCACAAACTCTTCCCTTCCTCCTGACTTCATCACTAAACTCACTCCCTCCCACTCACTTTCTCTTCTATAAATACAAATGTATGTTGCACTGATGCTTTAATAAAATTGACTGATGAATTCCTGCTCAATGCAGAACGAAATATATCTTCTAGGGGTTAGGGGTTAGGTTTAGGGTTAGGGTTAGGGGTTAGTTTTATAATTTAAAAAAAGAACTCTAAAAATCGTATGTTAACAATTAACCAGATTTTGACGGTGTAAATGGAAAAAATGTCCCCACGAATTGAGATCGCAAAAGTGGTACCTAAAGGTCATATGGTCCGAATAGTTTGATGTATACCTTAGGGATGAGTATTAGTTTTATGTGAAATGCAATCAGCGTCTTCCAGGAATTGAACTCGGGTCGCCGACACCATTTCTTTCATCAGTTCTTTGTGTCACTGACTGTTGTCAAGGAAACTTACCAACAGTGATTGCTGATAGGGATGGCAAGTGGGTGTGTGTGTGTGTGTGTGTGTGTGTGTGTGTGTGTGTGCATGTGGGGGAGAGAGTGTGTGAGAGAGAGAGAGAAAGAGAGTCAAAGGAATACATACTGCCAATGATGATGATGATGATGATGATGGATAGAAAGAATGAAAGAATGTAGGACTAAATAAATCTATATATTGATACTCTTGATCTTTAATCTTCCGACCGTTATCATCTAGCAAAATTTCTGGTTAAAATGGGATCGTACAAGATGATATGCGAAAATGTAAATCCTGATTATTAGGTATTGCTATTTCACCGAATTCTTATTTCTTATGAGTGTCATCAGCTCAGCTAAATAAAGGATAATCTTGCTTTTATTATAAAGAAAGAAAGATGAGAAAATGGACATGCTCACAAAAATATAATACGAAAGAAAGAAAGAAAGAGGTTTGGGGAAATATAGATAGAGGGAGTGAGCGTGCGGAAGCAATAATTCTAATCTGTTTCAATTGAAAATAATGAAAATATGAAAAGAAGGAAAAAAGCCAGTGACAGTGAGTTATACTTTTTACATACCGAACTATTTCGCAATAGTTCTTAAGTAAACATATCAAATTTTGTAATAATTGAACTATCATGCTGTGATATCAATACAGGTCCTGCTAGTAAATGAATAAATAAGCAAATTGAAATATCGTTGAGAGTTTTGAGGGTTATCACTTGAACCCGACTGCAGGAAGGAAGTGACCAAGAAGTTGCATTGGGGCTTTAGAGTACACCGACTGCACCTCTGCATAGGGGTAAGAGCCCCCATAATGGGGTCACCTGCCGGCTGTGGGTGGCGTTCCGTGATGCTTAAAAATGGAATCCTAGTAGGTGAGCAGTTCATGACATACAACACTCCACGTTGGTCCTTACTTAGACTAGACTGGCGATCGGAAAGGCACTTTCCGATCAATCGGGTTGTCACGTCAAACCTTAAAACTTATATATTTGTCCCACCCCTATTCACCTTATGTCAAGTCCCAACCCTTTTTATCATGTTCCAGGAAGCGCGTGGTGTAATGGTTAAAGTCATGGGAAATGGACTCGTCGCCCCGAGTTCAAATCCTGGACGTGGTAATTGCATTTCACTTAGTGCTAATATCCTTGGGAAAGGTATGAATCCTACTCTCCCTCCATGTATGGGTAAATAGTAGGGCAGACTGGGCTCTTTAACCTTGGTTAGGCAACCGGTCTAGGAGAGGGAAAACTCTGAATTCCAACATGCTGAACTCCGCTTAAGAAATTGACCATGTGTCGCATCCTGCTCGTACGGAGGGGTTGGTATATATATATATATTTCAGAAGGCTGTAGTTGAGGCTCTTAATGTCCTGTGTATGACGTTAAACTCAATCTGATTGTGAAGTTCCAGTTCTGGAGCTCTGGGGAATGTGGAGTACCCCTTCATCACCATTGCTCCCATGTTCACTCTGAACCGAAGTGGTAGTACCTGTTAGGGTCCGATTTATGGGTTAGATAGAAAAACAAAAGTTTTAAAAGTGTGTTAAAAAAATTAACTTTGAAAAAAAAAGAGAATACTCATCAAGAATGAATAATACAATATTATGTCTTCGGCATAAAATAACCCAACAAGGCTTGATGTGGCGTAAAATACCAACCAACCAACAACTTGAACTCAGTAGAAGAAAAAACGATTCTTTCATTTATAATCTATTCTCTCTCCACACACACAAATCGGGAGTTGTCTCGTTTAAACCCCCAAGTTAAACGTTTATTTCTCTTCAAGTTTCGACCTCAACTCTTCTAACTTTTTGAATCTAAGTAAAACTTTCAAAGTCTCACGTGGCCGCCTCTAGCCAATGAAGGAACGCCCATACGACTTTTACTTTTGCCGTGACTCTTCCTGTGGGGATTGAACCTTCACCCGCCACCTGTCAATCACGCCTACATATTTACACTGGATTTCCTGGGTTTAATAATGGGGGAATGTTAAATAACACAAACAAACAAATCATTTGAAGGATAAAAAAAGAAGGTAATAGCCTGAGAAACAGCAACCAGAAAGAAAGAAGGAAAAGAAAGAAAGAAAGAGAGAAAGAAAGAAAGAAAGAAGAAAGAAAGAAAGAAAGAAAGAAAGAAAGAAAGAAAGAAAGAAAGAAAGAAGAAATAAAATAAATAAAGGGCCAAATAATGACAACATACAGCAGTAAAAGAAGGGAAAAAGAAAGAAAGAAGGAAGAAAGAAGAAGAAAGAAAGAAAGAAAGAAGAAAGAAAAGGAAGGAAAGAAGAAAGAAAGAAAGAAGAAAGAAAAGAAAGAAAGAAAGAAAGAAGAAGGAAAGAAAGAAGAAGAAATAAGAAAGAAAATAAATAAAGGGCCAAATAGTGAAGAAAGAAAGGAAGAAAGAAGGAAGGAAAGAAAGAAGGAAGGAAGAAAGAAAGAAAGAAAGAAAGAAGGAAAGAAAAGACACACTAACAATTATAATTCAAAGAAATAAAGAATTTTAAAAAGTACAATCATATGAGTAAAAGAAAGAAAATTAGACAAAGAAAAATAGAAGAAAAGAAAAAAAGAAAGGAAAGAAATGACAACAAGAAACAATAATCCAAATAAAGAAAGAAAGAAGGAAAGAAAAAAAAGAAGGAATAAATATTCTAATAACATGTGAAAAAGAAAGAAAATAAAAAGAAAGAAAGAAAGGAAAGAATAGAAAAAGAAAAATCCACCGACAGAAAGGTGTAAGAAAGAAAAAGAAAAATCGTCAAAAAATATAAACAAAAACAAAAAAAAAGAAAGGAAGGAAGTATTGAAAAAGAAAGAAAGAAAGAATGAGGTAAGAAAGTGAACGATAAAAAGAAGAAAATTGTGAATATAGCAAAAGAAAAAGAGACACAGAAAGAGAGAAAGAAAGAAAAAAAAGAAGGACGGAAGAAAGAAGAAAGAAAGAAAGAGGAAGAGAGCGAGAAGGAGAATAATCCGGTTGTTGCCATGACGGTGGGAAGAGAGAGAGAGAGAGAGAGAGAGAGAGAGAGAGAGAGAGGAGGAGGAGGAGGAGAGGGAGTGAGAAGAGATAACGATAACAATAAAATACTAGCTAAGAGAATTATAAATATAGAGATACATTTAAGTGAGAGAAGAGAGAGAGAGACAGACAGACAGACAGAAATAGGGATTGTGAGAGAGTCAAAAAAGATGAAGAGAGAGAGAGAGAGAGAGAGAGGAGAGAGAGAGAGGGGGGAGAAGTGATGTGATATTGGGAAAAAGAAAGGAAGGGAAGATAAATAAAGAGAGATACAAGAAACGGAGCAATAAAAACGAAAAAAAAGGAAAGAAAGAAATTGAGAGAGAGAGAGAGAGAGAGAGAGAGAGAGAGAGAGAGAGAGAGAGAGAGAGAGAGAGAGGGTGGGAAGAGAGAGAAGGAGAGAGATGAAAATAAAAAGAGGAGAGAATTAAAAGAGAGAGAGAAAAAGAACAATAGAAAAAATAAATTATAAAACCAAAGATAGATAAAGGATTGAAGGAGAGAGAGAGAGAGAGAGAGAGAGAGAGAGAGAGAGAGGGGGGGATGAGAGAGAGAAAGAAAGAGAGGGGGATAAATAAAACGAGGTGGAGAGAATTAAAAGAGAGAGAGAGAGAGAGAGAAAATAAAGATAAATAAATTATAAAACCAGAGATAGATAAAGAATTGAAGGAGAGAGAGAGAGAGAGAGAGAGAGAGGAGAGAGAGAGAGAGGGGGGGGAGAAAGAGTGGAAAAAGAAAGAGAGAGAGAGAGAGAGAGAACAATAGAAAAATAAATTATAAAACCAGCGATAGATAAAGGATTGAATGAGAGAGAGAGGGAGGGGAGAGAGAGAGAAAGAGAGATAGAAAGAGAGAGAGAGAGGGGGGGATAAATAAAACGAAGTGGAGAGAATTAAAAGAGAGAGTGTGAGAGAGAGAAAATAGAAAAATGAATTATAAAACCAGAGATAGATAAAGGGTTGAAGGAGAGAGAGAGAGCGAGAGAGAGAGAGAGAGAGAGTGAGAAAGAGAGAGAGAAAGTGTGGGAAAGAGAGATAGAAAGAAAGAGAGAGGGGGGATAAATAAAACGTGGTGGAGAGAATTAAAAAGAGAGAGAGAAAATAGAAGAATAAATTATAAAACCAGAGATAGATAAAGGATTGAAGGAGAGAAAGAGAGAGAGGGGACGAGATAGAGAAGAGAGAAAGAGAAAGAAAGAGAGGAGGAGCAAGAGGGAGAAGAATCTGTGTGATATTGTAAAGGAAGAAAGAAAGGAAGGAAAGAAAAGGAAAGAAAGATGTAAGAAACAGAACGATATGAAAGAAATGAAGAAAAGAAAGTGAGATTGAGAGAGAGAGAGAGAGAAGAGAGAGAGAGAGAAAGAGAAAGAGAGAAGAAGAAGAGAGAAGGAGCGCGAGAAGAAGAAGAATCCGTGTGATATTGGAAAGGAAGGAAGGAAAGAAAAGGAAAGAAAGATGTAAGAAACAAAACGATATAAAAGAAATGAAGAAAAGAAAGAGAGACTGAGAGAGGGGAGAGAGAGAGAGAGAGAGAGAGAGAGAGAGAGGAGAAAGAGATGAAAAGAGAAAAGTGGTAGAAAATGAAAGAGAGGAGGAACAAGAAGGAGAAGAAGAGCCGTGTGATATTGGTTATTGGCATGAGTGTGGAGTAGTCGTCGGCAGTAAGTGATATTGTCGTAATTAATCTCATCCGATTCCCACACACAATCTACATTGCCTACATAAACACGTGGCTAATTAATTTGATGCTAGGCAATTAACTCAATGTTTTGCCGCCTCGCACTGACTCGCTAACAATGTCCCCTGGGGGAAGTGCAAAAGAAAATGACAACGCTGAATAAGCAACAGGGAAAGGTCAGTGGAGATATGCGTTGGACAAACCAAACCAATCCTCACTAATAAGACGAAACCCTAATAACGCACAGATGTACACATTGACCTCCATACACGCATACACACTTTCTGGAAACAAAAACTAGATTCTGGATTATAGCCAAGACAGCTGAATCGCCAATAGTAGGGTTCGAACCTATGTTAACTTTTTCTTCTTCACTAAGAATAATGACAATATGATAGACTTTCAAAAGAATGTCATTTGATCTCGAGCACTATGGGGGAAAAAGGTTTGGTTTGTTTTGTTTTACGGCATATCAACCTCAGTGGGTCATTTAATGCCGATAAAGTTTTGAAATAAATCAATTCTTAATGGATAATACAATGGTGATGAAGGGGTGCTCCACATTCCCCAAACCTCCAAAACTGAAACCTCACCATCAGATAGAGTTTAACGTCATTCCCAGGACATGTAGATCCGTAGCCACCGCCTTCTAGCATCCATATGATAAAAAGGGGTTGGGGCTTGCCATAAGGGCAATAGGGTTGGGGAAATCATATAGGTGCTAGGGCTTGACGTGACCAGCCGATTGATCGGACGGGGCCTCTCTGACCGTCCGTCTAGCCCAAGATAGGGCCAAATTGGAGTATTGCATGTCATGAACAGCTTATCCACCTGGGCTCTATCCTTAAGCATCACGGGTCGCCACCCACGGCAAACAGGTGGCCCCATTGGGGGAGTCTTACCCCTCTGCAGAGGTGCAGTCGTTGCATTCTAACGCCCAGCCGACAGGGCGGGGGGAAAAAAGGACGAGAATATAAATAAAATATTATTAATAAAGGAAACGAAATATTTTAAATGATTTTTTGAATAGTATTAATGGTCTTTTAATATTTTTAAGAACTTTAAACTAACGTTCCTTTAATCCCCCACACCCTCACCTGCAAAAGAACAAAAACAAATCCGATCTCACTGACAAGCTAAAGCAACAATTCTTCCAGGCTGTGGTTATATCAGTGCTGCTGTATGGCTACACCACCTGGACCATGACAAAGCGCATCGAGAATAAGCTAGATGGTACCTGCACAAGAATGCTGCGAGTAGTCCTGAACATGTCATGGAAGCAGCACCCCACAAAGAAGTAACTATATGCTCACCTGCCCTCCATCTCACAAACCATCCGGGTGAGACGGACTAGGCATGCAGGACACTGCTGGAGAAGCGGGGACGAGCTCATAAGCGACGTTCTCCTGTGGAAGCCAACACATGGACATGCTAATGTAGGACGCCCGCTAAGGACCTACATTGACCAACTATGCGAAGACACTGGATGCTGCACAGAGGACCTCCCAGGGGCCATGAATAATAGGGAAGGTTGGCGAAAGATTGTCATGGATATCCGTGCTGCGCGCGCGACATGATGATAATGATGATGATATTTGTGTATACTTCTTCAAAACTTATACTTTGTTTGACTAAAATAAGTTTTGCATTAAATAGATATTTATTTCTAGAATCTAAAAATATAACATTTTAAACTCATTTATATCTTATTATAATGGAGATTGTGTGTTTTTCTGTCTGTAACCGAAACTATATTACTATACAAATCACAATTCCTTTTGTTATTTACATCACATTCTCCATTATTTTATTCTTATTTTAAACCTCGATTATTAATAAAATTGATTTACATCATTAAGACTGTTAACAATATCTACATACTAATAACATGCAATTGTATTTATATATACAACAAAAGAGCGGTTTACAGTATGAATGGGAAGGCTATTTTGCATATTGATCTTAAAAAATTGATTTTAATAAATATATGCTTAGTATTATTGATTTTTAATTGTTTGGTTTTATATTAATGAATATGAGCAAATATCTCGGGGATAAACCTTGAAAGAAATCCATTAACAAGAAGAAATAACTGTAATTTTATTCTTTACTTCCTATTTTAACTAAATAGTTAAATTCGGAAAATTTACCAATGAAAGACGGGAGTAATGGAAAATGATGGAAGAGTTAGTTTCAAAGTTGTTCTATTTTTCGATTATCCCCCTCTGTTCCAAATATTTTATCTGAATTCTTATTCAGTTTCATTAGCCTTTCTAATTTAATATGATATTTGATTATATTAAAACTGAAATACTTGCACCCAGAGGTTGCATATATTTGCTAGTTTTACTAATGTTCATATTTTGCCAGTTTAAATTCACTAGAAACAATCGGGTAATAATTTCCCGCTTAAAATAAACATAGAAACTTAAAACGAAAGCATTTAGAAATGTTCTGTCCTTTCATGCTTAAGTATTTCAATTTTGAAATATGTGTATTTGGGCAGCAGTCTTTCATTTATACATGTGGAATTAAACAAAAGGCAGGTCTCCTGTTTAACAATTTTATTGGTGATCTTTTCAAGCTTTCTGGCCAAATTTTCCTAACTACCTTATCCACTAGGCCATGTGTCCAATTGGACACATGGTCTAGTGGATAAGGTAGTTAGGTTAAGACAGTTCTAAGTGACAGTTATCTCTGGATTCCGGGTTCAATCCTTAGTAGAGGCAGTAACATAGAAAAATAATTAATACAACTCCTACACCAGCTATGGTTAGCGGAATGAAAACAGGATACCCCGTGGACTAAATAAAGGGTTAGGTTCAAAGTTCCGTGATGGCTCCCGATTATGACAAGAAGGTTCCCGAGTCCGAGAAAGTTCCCGAGTCCGACAAGAAATACCTGAAGAAGGCCGGAGGGCATATCGGCCTAAACATTGTACAAATAACAATAAAGATGGGGACAATAGTCCGAATAACACAGATAATACTAATTTCTATTTTAATATATTTATTTCCAACAATTAATTAAAAATAAAAAATAAAAATATTTATATATTCTTATGTGAAGAGCCCCATAATTTCTACTAGCTTATGGGTGTGGTATATATTAAACCAGAGGTCTCAAACATTTTTTCTATGGCACACGGCAGAACAATTTTCGTGACCAATATTTTTCTAAATTTGATAAGTAGTCGTCGGGATAGTCTAAAGTCGGTATCGGCCAATCAGTGAGGGATTCTATCACCTTTTCACTAGCACTAGACCAAGGAGATTGTTTTTGCGTCTGAGGTGGAGCGCGACATCTACCATCAGCTCCTTACATTACCGCACCGATCCCTGTGCTACTCATACGCTGAGTTGGCGAGGGCTGGTATCAAACTAGGAACCTTGTAGTTTCTATCCAAACGCTCTACCGACTGATCTATGTTCAAATAGATCAGTCTAAAAACTATTCGTATTCGATCGGGATATTCGATGCCATACAACTGTAAATTATTTGTATTAAGAATAGTTACTTGAAACTATTAATTTTTTTTTGCAAAGTATTATAATTAGTCACTTGAAACCGTATAACTGTGTGCAAACAAATGATCATTATTAAATCGAAATAGTTATTTGAAATAATTTAATTGTAAACTAAATTATCTGGATTATATTGGAATACTTGAAATCATACAACTGCGTGAAAATCATTTGTATTAAGAATAATGACTTGAAGCCATAAGGAAGAATGAAAGGAAAAAGTAAATGAAAATAAAATGATAATTTCTGATCTTATCTTACATGATATATAATGGAAACTGGAATGACAGGCTAGATGATTAGGAATGTTATTTCAGGGGAGGTAAATGTGTTGAAAATATTTAGAACTCCAATATCGTTTGTAAAACTCTCCTATTGTATAGATTACTCAGGGCTCCATTGCCAAGACATGAAAATTAGTTTAGAATATTGAAATTGGAGGGCATGCAATGGTTAGTATTATCTGCGTTATTCGGACTATTTTCCTCATCTTCATTGTTCTCTGTAAAACGTTTCGGCCGATGTGTCCTCCGGCCTTCTTCGGGTATTTCTTGTCGGATTCAGGAACCTTTTCGGACTTGGGAACCTTCTTTTCGGACTCAGAAACATTCTTTTCGAACTTGGGAAACTTCTTTTCGGACTCGGAAACCTTCTTTCGGACTCAGGAACCTTTTTTTCGGACGCGGGAACCTTCTTGTCGTAATCGGGAGCCATGACGGAACTTTGAACCTAACCCTTTATTTAGTCCACGGGGTATACTGTTCTCATTCCGCTAACCATAGCTGGGATAAAGGCATTAAGCTGTGTTAATTATTATTCTATGTTACTGCTGCCC
>CM042168.1:80713146-80718438 GCA_023376005.1 Doryteuthis pealeii
GACTTACTTTATATATATATATCCGATTATGTTATCTCTCTATCTATCTATCTATCTATCTGTTAGGGTAACCTAACGAGTTTCCTTCCCTTTCATCATTAAGGGACTGACGGGAACCCGGATATGGGAATTAAGCCATGTTACTTTGGACTGTACAGACATGTGGTAGCACGCTTGGACTAGTGTCCACGTGCGTCAGCACGGTTGGGCTAATTCAGTCACTTTTAGGGTAGGACCAATTTTCTACCCTGTGTTAAATAAGCACTCTCAGCAGAGAGTCGACAAGGCCACTGGCCCCATGTGTAAACACCCACATAACACAAATGACAGCCCCATATGTGACCACACTATGACCCAAGTGTTAAGTATCTGGCCGCCATCTTTGACCAGTTGAAAAGAACTTAAAGTAAATATGTAAGTAAGTCCTGAGTTATAGAATCCTTTGGCAAGTGAATAAGTCCCGTGATACAATCCTACGTTCCGTCGTCCAAGAAGATCCAAGTAGTAATGATTAGGTATGACCAGAAAAGCCAGTATAAATAATAATATCAGCAGCAGAGCACTGCCAGTGATTGGACAAGAATATGGTCACATGACTATCGCCTAGTCCATAAATAAGAGTGGGCGTCTAGCACACACCTTATATACCGAAAAATTTCAACACCAAGGACCGGCCTGATACGTGAGCACATGTATCATACACACAGCTGAACTCTATCCAAAACCATCCGACTGTATTCCCTGTCAGTGAGAATAAATAAAACAGATATTGTTATATGTTAAACATATTTCACTATTTTTAATTATCATTTTGTATATCCTACATTTCGGGATATAATTATTATTTCTCTGTTTATCCCTATATCTATCCTTCATTGTCTATTATCTATCTATCTTTCTATCTTAGGTATATCTATTTATGTTAGTCTATCTATCTATCTATCTATCTATCTATCTATCTATCGTACAGTTCATATCTAATCATCTATCTATCTAATTTAGTCTATGTATCTATCTTAGTCTATCTATCTATCTACATTAGTCTATCTTGTAAGTATCTATCTATTAATTATCTATCTATCTATGTATATGTCTTTGTCTATTTATCAATCTCGGTATGTCCATTATCTATCTATCTACATAACTATATATATATATATATATATATATATATACATGTATATATATCTTAGTATGTCTTTTATCTATCAATCTATCTATCTATCTATCTTAGTCTGTCATTATTCATCTATCAATGTATCTATCTATCTATCTCACCCTGTCCATATCTATCTATCTATCTACCTATCTCTCTATCTCTCTCTCCTCCCCCCTCTCTCTCTATCTCTCTCTCTCTCTCTATATATATATATATATATATGATGGACTCTCCCGTCGATTTCGACGTATGAGTGTTCATACAATGAACGTCCACACAGGGATTTGTTTATAGTGGTGAAGGCTTGTGTTGGACCATCCACACTTTTTGGCACCGTCGATAGGAAAGAATTGGTGCATCAAGGGTTGCCACAAACCCAATCAACGACCCTCAGGAATTTTGAATTCAGAGTTATCCCTCTCCTAGATTGGTTACCTACCCAAGGCTGAAGGGCCCTGTCTGCCATAGCTGGAGGGAGAATATATGGATTCATACCTTTCCCAAGGGTATATAGCGCTCTGTGAAATGCCAACAGCTTCGTCTAGGAATTGAACTCGCATCGACGAGTCCATTTTCCACGATTCTAACCACTAGCCCAGGCGCCTCCATATATATATATCTTAGTCTCTCTATTAACGATCTATCTATCTTAGTTTATCTATTAACTAAATGTCTATGTATCTCGGACAGTTCATATCTATCTATCTCAGTCTGTTTCAACATATATATATATATATATATATATATATATATATTATTAGTCTATATATAAGTCTGTTTTATATATATATATATATATATATATATATATATATATATATATATTGTGTGTGTGTGTCTGTGTGTATGTGTGTATGTGTGTGTGTGTGTTTGTATGTATGTGTGTGCTTGTGTGTGTAGATCTATCTCTGTTCAGATCTATCTATTGTTTGTGTGTAGAGAGTCTTATCCATCCCTGCAAGAGAATCCGTCGACTTATTCTAACCTCCACCAACAGGTCCAGTAATACGTAGGTAATTTCAACAAGCGTATTTATTTGACAAAGTTATCTTTCAAATGAAGACGTGTCTTATGATTTCTCATTCAACGTTCGAAATAATAAAAAAAAATCGCGTAATCCAATCCGAGACAATTGGACTTTTGTAATATAATAATGAAGTGAAACTCAAATCAATTGTTTGTGAAAAAATCGATAAGTTGTTCATTAAAATATAAAGCAAGCATACAAATATTGACAATAGAATATTGGCAGTTATATCTATACATATATAAAGTCTCTAGTGTTCCTATTAAATCTATCTATCTATCTATCTCTCTTTCTCTCTCTCTCTCTCTCTCTCTCTCTCTATATATATATATATATATATATATATATATTATATATGGTGATTGCCGCCTCTTCACAGAATAAGGCCATTTCTACAAGTAGTCCAGTTGTGAGCAATTGTGAGCAGTTGTGAACACGCAGATGGCCCACGGATCCAGCTTGTTTTTGTGTACCCTGTCACACATATGAAACCCTTGACATACAGGCCCTGCCACACAGGTCAGGCTTAAATGTAAGAAATGTTTCCATGGTGTCCCTCATGTGTCGCTTCTGGATGGAGGGCTCGAGTCACCTTACCTCAAAAATTCTTACAGCTACCATCGGCCTGTCTTTCCATGAGGATGTGTATCCAGCCCATATATATATATATATATATATATATATATATATATATATATATATATATATATATATATATATATATATAAAGGGCAGTTGTGTGAATCTGTATGTCCGGAGGAAACTTCAAAAATAAAACAATTAACGACAAAGTAAATATATATACACATTAAATATCACTGAGATTTGATTTATAATCTTGAAGATAATTAAAAAATAAAATTTTAATGATAACAGCATAGATTTTTTTTTCATTTGATATTTTAGATAATAGACATTAACATTTCTTTTCAGAGTAACTGGATCAATGCAAGGTCTATTTTTTTACATAGGGATTTAAATGGCGCATCCATGGGGATTCAACTTACGATTCAGTAATAATGAATCTGCGGGACTAACTAAAAAATCCCCCTCTACCGAGGCGATGCCGGGTAGTCGCTGCTAGTCATACATACAATGCAAGTTGCGATCCCCATGAAAGTAGGCAAGTGCTAATGGCAGCTCCATCAATATAATGTATTCCTTTTTTTTCTCAGATACAGTAAGTTACAGTTGGACTGGTGCACATTGAGTATTTGCTGTTGAAGCGTTTTTAAAGACTAGTGAATATGTACGTGCTACTCAGAAACCTCTTTTAGCTCATTTCATATTACTTTGGAATAATGCTGTTCCGGATAGAAGTTTCAGAGCTTGGACCGATGCACACTGTGCATTTGCTATTGAAACATTTTTAAAGACTGGTGAAACTGTAATTGCTACACAGAAAGCTCTTTTAGCTTATCTCATATTACATTGGAATGATGCTGTTCCGGATAGAATTTCCACGTCTTGGACCGGTGCACACCGTGCATTTGCTATTGAAACATTTTTAAAGACTGGTGAAACTGCAATTGCTATTCAGAATGGTCTACTAGCAAAAGTACCCAGTACTATCTATTTTAAGAAAAAAAACTATTTCAAACATATTTTCATCAACTGATGTATAATTACCGAAAATCTCGGGAAATTTTGACTATTAGTTGATTTTTTATACAATTTCTAAAAAAACTGGTAGTCATAACTTGTTTTTGAGTACTGTAAATTTCAATTGATTTAACGGTGCAAAAAGGTAAACATTGTTTTTGTTTCATAATTTTCATTATTTCCGTCAGCTGATTTTTTTTGTAAAATCATCAGGAGTTGTTTTAATGTTTCTTCTTTTGAATGGTTCAAAAATTTTGAAGATAATATTAACTTTTATTCAAGTTTCATTGTGTTAAATATAAATCCAGTTAGCAATTTGAAAATAATAATAGTTAGTGTTTTTTTTTATATCCCCTTTTTTTAATTGCTAAGAATATGCGGTTTTTTTTGTTTATAACATTGAGAATAATATTTTAAAAAGTAACTTGTGTAAGTTTTAAATGATTTTTCTAAAACTTTTTCGTACGTAAGACAATTTTAAATTCAGTTTTTAAATGCTTGTTGAGTTAGAAATAAAATGTAATATTGTAATTTATTTCTTTTTGAGCCCTAAAACAAAAGTAACAAAGGGAATAAATATACATTAGCTTATTTGTAGGTGGATTTTATGAATAGGTTTTGAGTTTCACTTATTAAAAATGGATGTTTTTTATTCTAAGAAATATGAAAGTATTCGTAAAATAAAAACATTGATAAAAATATTCTCATTTAAATTTTGTTTGTTCGTATATGTAATTTTTTTTTTGTATTACGATTTCGATTTTTTTTTTTACATTTAAAAAGATACTCTTGGTTTAAAAAGTTGATTTTTTTCGTTAGTTCTTAAAAAAAATGTAACTGTTCGTACTGAATTACAAAACTATTGCACTCAAAATAAGGTTGGCTTTTTAATAGAAATAGAACAACTTCTCTCTCTCTCTCTCTCTCTCTTAATGGAACTATGAATACACTGAATGTATCCTCTGAAAAGGGAAGAGACCTCTCCCCCAAAAAATGTGCCCTGGGTATGACACTAAATCTGTTGATTATGACCAGGAGTGGTAGTACCCGTTACGGTCCTATCTTTGAATCAAAGAGAACAGTTTAAAAATTATTCATACTATCAAGAATATGCGCCCCCCAAGCATTAATATCTAAGTTTTAATGTAATGAAATATTTTAAATATGAAAGACTAACGAAATTAAATAATTTATTATTTACAATATAATTAAATTTAAATATTAGATTAGAAAGACTAACGAAATTAAATAAGAACCCATATAAAAAGATTTCACTTGGTTTAATTATATTTTAATTGGTTTCTATATAAAATCATTAATACATTTGAGAATAAAGCCATGATATTACAGATAATTAACACTGAGGAATTATTTATTAAATCCGGTGTTGTTAAAACCAGTATGCAGAATTCGGTAAGTTGAAAAGATATCATTTTTCAACATGATAACACACCTCCTTCTATTGGTGAATGTCTATATTGATTGTAGCATAATTATAATGGTA
>CM042168.1:80723538-80736038 GCA_023376005.1 Doryteuthis pealeii
TCCCATTCGCCACGGGTAGGATGTGACACAAGTCGCAAGTACGGGGTATCCAACCAGGATCGAACTCGCTATTCAATAGTAATGGATCTTTGAGACAGGCTTGTTAACCAATAGCCGAGTTCTTTCTTGAGAACTGGCTTGTGTGCTTAAACACTAAATACCAAAAAAAAGAAGGGTAAACTATTGATCTACACCTACCCTAATTACAAAAGCACAACTAAATTACATCCTAATAAATAAAAAGTGGATTAACAGTGCAATGAACTGCGAAGCATACTCCCCTGTTAAAGCAGTATCCCCCGATCACAAAATAGTCACAGCAACATTAACCCTAAGCCTATTGATATATCCGGGGTAAGGGATATATTATTATGTTGTAGTAAGGTATTTTAGCAAACTGCTTCCTTCAGGTTATCAGTGGGCCGAAACCTGGGATTGAACCAGGTACCTTTAGATTATCAGACAGTCGTAGTCGTAGTAATTGCTTTGCTCTCCCAGCAGTTCTAGTCTTCTCACTAGCACTATCCAACTATATCCTCTCTTCTACTCGTTTCGACAGCCAAAATGCTGCTGGAGACTTTCTCGCCGATCTGGGAGGACAGGTCCCTAAATATCCCATTGCTGTGTTTCATCCGGGTTCCTCACTCTGAATTGTACGTTCGACATTCATCAGCACGCGTCAATCCTCATGACGAGACTCCACATCTGGGCCACTCTACACTGCTCGTGCGGAATTTTCACCAGCATTTCAGCAACGAAGAGGTGACTAGTTCAATTTCCGTGGTCACTCGCCTTACCCCCCCCCTCATAGAGTCCACACATATCCAGACTCGTTTCATTCGTCGGGGCTGGGAATCGGCTCGTGCACAGGTATATTCTCGCAGGTAAGTAGAAACTGGTGCGTCGGAGTATAAGTAATAAGAATAGTAGTCGGTGTAGCAATAGTGGTAGTCTTTGTAGTAGGCGCTTGTACCACCATAGTGTCAAGTATGTATGGTGGACGCTAACCAATCAGATTACAGTGACGGGGATACCTAGTATTTGCATATTCATTACATCACCAACGTAGAAACAAAAGGCAAACCAGTAAATATGTACGATACGACTGATCGTTACTTACCAACAGTGATATATGCAATCGCTATTTTGTAGCAGTAAGAAATAAATTCGATATCCACCTGGAGACGTCTGAAAGGATCACTCCAAACGAGGAATACGAAAACTTTGACAGTGCGCAACTAGAAACAGCAGCTGAGTGCGTACCGACCTGGGAGACAGAAGCAGTTAGAGAATAGAGAAACGATATTAAAAAAGCAGCCCAACGTAATAAAACAAACCCAACTAACACCAATATACACAACCTTAAGAAAGCCCAGATAGAACTAACAAAACATACAAAAAAGAACAAATAGAATACATCCAAGTACAAATAAATAATATCAGTGAAAGACTGACAGTTCGCGATTGGCATGACAAACAGTAAATGAAATGAGTGGTAGGAAAATTACCTCGAGATCAAAGTTAAAGGCAACCAGCCAAAATGATAGACTTCAGAAGTGGAAAGACCACTTCCAGAAACTGCTAGGGAACTCCCCTAAAATCATAGAAAATAACAACAATCGTAGATAGCCAACTGGACATCAAACTAGGAGATTTCACAACAGAACTCAACGAAGACCTAAGGAAACTAAAAGGTAGGAAAGCTGCAGGTCTTGACGAAATACCCCCCGAGGTATGGAAGATGAGAAATTTCGAGGGCATACTGCTCAGGCTATGCAATGCAGTATATTGACAAAATAGAATAGATAAATGGACGAAAGGCTCCCCAAAAAGGGAGACCTCGGAATCGCTAAGAACTACAGAGGCATAACTCTTACCACTATTGTTGCTAAGATATATAATGCCCGACTTCTTAATCGCATCCAACCCGAAATGGAGAAAATCTTTAGGAAAAAGCAAAAACGGATTCCACAGAAATCAATCCACAACCTCTCAGATCCTGACTATTCGTCGGATCATAGAAGTGTTTCGGGCAAAGAATATAAGGCAACGATGCTATTTGTAGATTTCTCTAAGGCATCTGATTCTATATAAGAGGGAAAAATGGAACAAATACTACTAGCATACGGCCTCCCCCAAAGAAACGGTTACCACTATAATGATGCTCTACAAATATACAAAAACAATGGTGATACAGATTTCTCTGACATTGCCGCTGGAGTCCTACAAGGTGATACATTAGCACCATATATATTTATAATATGCCTAGACTACGTACTCTGAACATCATTAGCTACCATAAAAGAAAAAGGGTTCACACTAAACAAAGAAAAAAAAAGGCAAGAAGCAGGTGATATCACAGTCTATCACAGATGAAGACTCCGCTGATGACCTAGCACTTCTTGCAAATTACACCGACAGAAGCCGAGTCATTACTACCTAGTCTGGAGAAGGCAGCAAGGAACATCGGCCTCTAAGTAACTTCCGAGAAAACTGAGTTCATGTGTTTTAAGAAGCAAGGAGACATCTCCACACTCGATGGTAACCCTATAAAACCAGTAGAACAATTCATATACCAAGGTAGTATTATCTCATCATCGGAAGGAGATATTAATGCACGGATAGGGAAGGCATGGTTTGGTTGGCTATGAAAAGATTATCAGTCATATGGAAATCCGACCTCACTGACAAGTTAAAACGACAATTCTTCCAAGCTGTGGTTGTATCAGTGCTGCTGTATGGCTGCACCACTTTGACCCTAACGAGACGTTTGGAGAATAAGCTAGATGGGAGCTGCACAAGAATGTTGCGTGTCATCTTGAACAAAGCGTGGAAACAACATCCCACAAGGGAGCAGCTGTACGGCACCTGCCCCCTATCTCACAAACTATCCGAGTGAGACGAACAAGACATGCTGGACATTGCTAGAGAAGCAAGGACGAAATCATAAACGACGTTCTCCTGTAAAAACCAATACATGGACATGCTAATGTGGGCCGCCCAGCAAGTACCTACATTGACCAGCTCTGTGCGGATACTGGAATGCTGCGTTAAGGACCTCCCTGGGACAATGAATGATAGTGTAGGTTGGTAATAGATTGTCATGGATATCCGTGCTGATAGCGCGACAGGATGTTAACCATTATACCACAATGGGACACCTTTCTTACCCAACCCGTTTGCCACAAGGTTGCAAGGTTCAGTGAGGTTCGAATTCGCTATTTAGTTGTAATGGATCTGCGAGACTGGATTGTTAACCATTACACCACGATGGGACGAAGGTATATGATAATAAAAGCATATTTATTAAATAGGGTTTTGGGGTTTTAAAGAATTACACTACCAAGCCAGTAACATTATTTCAGGTGCAGACGATAGCCTGCCGCTACACAGTCTTTTTCTGTTCGTAATTCTTAGTTCAAGTTTCTGTCATTTTAGTAGTTACTGATTTTTGACGAAGGCGATGTAAAGTTGCCAAAGTGGCTTATTGTCGGTATCAGCCGTACACCGAGGGAGTCTATTCCCTTTTCGCTAGCGCTATTCCAGGGAGATTGTGCTTGCTGAGATGGAGCGCCACACCTTGCGTCAGTTCCCCACTTTACCGTACAGATCAGATTATCTAATCTGTGTGACTCATGCGCTGACTTGACCGGGATCGAACTTGGAACTTTGCGATTCCTAGGTGGAATGTAGAAAAAAAAAAGGAAAAGTAAAGTCGTCGGGGTGGCCTAATGTTTGTATCAGACAGACAGAGAGGAACATATCCTGCTTTTCCTTAGTGCTAGACCAATGAGATTTTTTTACGCGTCTGAGGTGGATAGTCACACCTACCATCAGCTCCGCACTTTACCCAATGTTACATAATTATTGGATCCCTAATATCTTTTTAAGGTAGTGTAGAATCATAATGGCGATTAGTGCAGCTGATGGCCTTGAGGGTGAGTGACAGCGCTTGACCTCCCTCTCACCTTGCCTTGCGGGGATGAATCGTGAGAACCGGAACCCCTATAGAAGGCCCTGTTCCGGTTTAAGGATACTAAGTAACTCAGTCAGTTAGAAGTTAGAAGCCGAGCTAGCAAAATGTAAGGATCTGCGCAGATTGTCTGGTTTGGGGATTTACAAATAAAGTAACATCAACGTAAATCGAAGTCTTGTGTTTATTACCTAAAAACTAACAATGACACAGGGCTTCTGATAAGGAGAAATCCCTAGCATAGAAAACCAGACCGAAGTCCCCAGACGCAAGACCAGACCAAGATGTTAGAAGATAGAACCAAAGCCGGCCAGAAGAAAAGACGACCAGAATAAGAAGTAAGAAAAGGGTATACAACGTTATATAGATTTGGTACGGTGAAAACGTCAGTATATAACACCAATTTGTGCTGCTCATGCGCTGAGTTGGCGGCGACTGGTATCGAGCCCGGAACTTAGCGATTCCTACGCGGGTACCGAATGTGATGAGCCTTTATTCGCCCTAAAATGTATTCGTTATCTGAAGACATAAAGAGGGAGGTTTCCAGTGCGCTTTCCAACTCTCTTCATCGTATTTAATTCGTGATATATCTTATATCCGGCGGCTAATGAAGGCATAAATACTTTCACAATAAAAATATCTATAGCATTTTTTCTTTCAGCGTTTTATTTGTAGTTTAATATCTGTTTTTTTTTTTTTTTGGGGGGGGGGGTTGTTTTTTTTTTTTTGTTTTTTTTGGGTTTTTTTCAATCTATCGAAGATGAAAAGGGATTTATATTGAATTGGCTATTGAAATCTGAGAAGACGCGAAAAAGGTGTCGAGGGCTGGAATTAAACAAAAACAAAAACACAAAAATAAATAAATAAAACCCAAATAATAAAAAAAATATATAATCAAAAATGAAGGAACCCAGGGAACACTTTTGAAAACAAAAGAGTTTTTTGTTTTGTTTTGTTCTCTCTCTCTCTCTCTCTCGATTTTATTATGTATTAAAAACGCGCGGTGTGGATTGGCTTCGGGCATGGAACAGTTCAAACCGATTTAACAGCCCTAAGCGGTTGCGTTCATAAAAGAACAATCATTTTTCAAATTGTATTTATACTGATAATTGTTTCAAAGAATTAACGCCAAAGGACAAGTTGTTTTCAGCCATTATTTATCTGGCTTTTTTGATTTCATCTACTTATTTGTTTAAAAAGATATTTTCAGGATTTTCAGAGCTTTAGAAAAAAGAAAAAAAAAAAAGAAATGATCGTTTATGACTTGTGAAATAAAACTCACCTAAAGCAATATTTACTATAAAAATGATATCCATACTTACACACACGCACACGCACGCACGCACACACACACACACACACACATACACATACACACACATACAGAGGCACACACACACACATATATATATGTGTGTGTGTGTGTGTGTGTGTGTGTGCGTGCGTGCGTGCGTGCGTTTGTGAAATGGCAATACTGAAAGAAAGGTCTGTCTGTTTTTCTCTATATATATACTTTTTGTCATATATATATATATATATATATATATATATATATATGTGTGTGTGTGTGTGTGTGTATTTATGTGTGTGTATATATACATACATACATATATATATATATATATATATATATATATATATAGAATATATGTATTATGTATATATATATATATTATATATTATATATTATATATAATATATATATAATGTTATATAATATATATAATATTTATATACATTTCATATATTATATATATATATATATATATATATATATATATATATATACATTATATATATATATATTTCAAATATATATACGTACATATATATATATATAAAAGGGGTACGCATGTGTGTGTACGGATTAAGATGGTTTGAATAAAAATATACCTAAAAAAACAGGCAAGGCCCCCTTTCAGTTTTGGCATTTCATATTAAACAGAAAAGTAATCAAAATATTAAAGAAACATTGGATTAGAAGTTTGATGAAAATACACTTAGAATAAATTTAGAAATTAAATAACTCATCCTCACGGAAACAATTCATATATATATAAACGCAAATTATATTATATAATATATATATTATATATATATATATATATATATATATATATATATATATATAATGATATTGTTATAGAGTCCACATGCATCCTTCTAGAACAACCAAAAACATACTTTTTCAAATATAATAGATATATATATATATGATGCACACACATACGCACATGCACACACCACACACACACACACACACATTCACACACACACACACACACATATATATAGACTCATTATATATATATATATATATATATATATATATACTTTTAACTATATATATAGATATAGACTCATTATATACATATATATATATATATTTATATACAAGGTGTGTCAAAAACCATCAATATTTTTCCCTTCTGACACACTTTGTAATTTGAAAAAATTAAAGGTTCCATTCTTTCTTCATTTCTATCTTGGTAAATGCAGCTTTAAACTTCGTACTTTTTTTAAACACCTTATATTCTGGAAAAAAAATAACGCTTTATTCCTTCTTCTACCTATTTTGGTAAATAGAGCTTCAATTCCGATACTTTTTGACACTCAGTCTATACATATAAGCACACGTCTGTGTGTCTGAATATATGAAATAAAAGAACAAGATATCCATATGATGTATATAGTTAACCAACGTTTCGGTTTGTATACTAAACCATTATCGGAACATCGTTAATATGTGATGTTGTGATGAGTTTAAAAAATGCAATATCCAACAAGAACGAATAAAAGAAAATGTCTTTGGCATAAAATAACCCAACAAGGGTTGACATGTCGTAAAATTCAACCAGCCATCAAAACTAATAGTACTTGGCTTTAAAGAATATTCGCCTTGTGCCACAACATACCACGTGACTGTGGGGTCGGGTAGACTCTTAAAATAATACAATTAGAAAGTTACTTTCAATCTTCAGACGATCAAAATCTTTGGCATATGTAATGAAAGCAGAAGCCAGAATAAACTTAACACTAAGCTATAAAAACCAATTAAAATTAATACTTATATTGGTCACACTACAACAACACTCTTTCATCATATTAAAACATTCTGTCCGACACTAGCACCATGAAATTACATCTAATTTCAAAACATACCAATAACACTGACAAACTCGCATCCTCCGACATACGGAAGATTCTCATCGACAATACCGAAATACTCGATAAAAATCTTATTATAATGGAGATTGTTTGTGTTGTATACCCTACTCATTACTTCTATTCTTCTATTCTTCTTCTGACGTCTTTGATATCTTACGTCTTCTTCTAACATCTCTTCTTCGTCTGGACTTCGTCTTGGGGACTTCGTGTCTGGTCTTTCATTGGGGATTTTTCTTTATCAGAAGCCCTGTGTCATTGGTAGTTTTTAGATAATAACACAAGACTTCGATTTACTTAGATCACATTTTATTTCGAAATCCTCACCAGACTACCTGCGCAGATCGAGTCGGGGCGTGTATAAAACGACTCACCACCGTCGTGGTTTCTCGCCGACTGACTAAAATCTATTTCTAATCTAAACCGGAAGAGGGTCTCCTCCACCGATTCTCACGGTATCCACCGGAAAGGATCATCATGAGGTCAAGCCTTGTCAATCATCCTTCAAGACCGTGTGCTGTAACTTATAACAGCCATTTTGATTTCTACACTATTGCACATAAATATTAGGTTTCTAATAATTATGTAACATTTGTTTTTCTCTCTGTAACCGAAACTATATCACTTCTCAAGTTAAATTCTCCTTGATTGTATTTTCATCTAAACCTCAATTATTGATGAAATTGTTTTATATTATTAATACTGTTGACCATACCTGCATGCTATGAACATTCAACTGTATAAATATATATTTTATATATACAACAAAACAGCGGTTTTGAGTGTGAACGGGAAGCCTAATTTGCATATTGATATTAAAAATTTGATTTTCATAAATATGTACTTACTATTATTGATTTCTAATTATTTGGTTTTAACTTAATGAATATGAGAAAAAAAAACCCGGGCCTAAATCTTAAAAGAAATCCATTAACAAGAACAAATAACTGTAATTTTATTCTTTACTTCCTATTTTAACTAAATAGTTAAATTAGAAAAAATTAGCAATGAAAGACGGGAGTGATGAAAGAGTAAGTTTCAGATGTTTTCTATTTTTCGATTATACCTCCCTCTATTCTAGATCTTTTTATCTGCATTCTTATTTAGTTTCATTAGCCTTTCTAATTTAATATATTTTATTACATTAAAATTTAAATACTTGCACTCAGAGGATGCATATATTTGCTAGTTCTACGAATGTAGAGATACACATAGTATTATAATCTGCATACTTATATACTAGATAAATAAAAAGATTAGTATCAAGTAATATCCGCATTATTCGCACTATTGTCCTCATCTTTCATTGTTATTGTACAACGTTTTGGCCAATGTGCCCTCCGGCCTTCTTCAGGTATTTCTTGTCGGACTCGGGAACCATCTCGGACTCGGGAACCTTCTTGTCGTAAGCAGGAACCTTCTTGTCGTAATCGGGAGCCAGCGCGGAACTTTGAACCTAACCCTTTATTCAGTCTACGGGCCATCCTGTTCTAATTCCGCTAACCATAGCTGGCTTAAATGTGTTAAGCTGGTTAATTATTATTTTATGTACTGCTGCCCCTGGCCAGGATTGAACCTGCAGTCCAGAGATAACTGTCACTTAGAACGTCTTAACCTAACTCCTTTATCCACTAGGCCATGTGTCTAATTCAAATAATTGGTAAGCGTATTGGTAAAGGTCCAGTGATTTAATCCTATGTCCGTCGTCAAAGAGCGTCCTTGTAATTATGACCAGTAGGGTCGGGGTTAAGTATTGTATCAACCTCAGAGTACTGCCAGTGATTGGCCAAGAGTTAGATCACATAATTCTGGCCGAGTCCATAAGTAGGAATGGGCTTTTTAACACAGACCTTATATGTAAAAATTCTCAACAAATATAATTTTAAAAAATGTGATATTCGTAGACGAATTCGTATTTAATTTCGCTAGTCTTTCTAATTTAATGTATTTCAGTATATCAAAACTTAAATACTTACAGCTGTTGTAGGTGGGGATCAGAGTGTAGTATCTGTTCATGATTTTGTGCTCTGGTACTTACCTTCCCACCCTACAGTGTGCTTCGGCCGCTGGATCAGGTTAAGTAATAAATAATAGCGTCGATCCCAGGGGGCCATCCCCCCAGGCAATACCTACCCCTTGGGGGCAGGGCTGGGTTTATTGTCCCGAGCCTGAGGCACCCCCCTTGAGGGGGAATGCCGAAAGGATCGACGCAATTTTTGTTCTTTCCCACCATGAGCTTCGGTTTTGGGTGGGCCCACGTTAAAATGAGGCCTTGTGCCCAGCCCATACAAGTGGTGTATGCGGCAAATACCCTTACGCCCAGAGGGTGCATATTCTTGCTAGTAATTCAAATTGATATACCTATTTGTTTTGATGCTATTCAAAATGTCAGCAAATCAGAGTACTCCAGGCTTGAACAGTGGTCTGCCATCATATGTTTGCTAGTTTTTATTTAATTTCATTTCACGTATCTTTTTTTTATCTCCATCTTTAGAGAGTGATTCGTTCGTAAATTCAGCATGAAAAAATTACACGGTCGAAATTCTCTGTGGAAATCACCGCTTTTAAAACGTTCAACAAGATTGGTGACCCAAACATTGAAAAACTTGGGGAACTTAATAAATAAGGGAATTATTTTTTTCTTTCAAGCAAATGAACCAGGAAGCGTGATGGATAAATAGCGAGAATATAAACTGCAATATTTTGGTTAACAAAATTAATATCTTCCAATATATCATCATCATCATCATCATCATGTAGCGCTGTTAGCACGGATATCCATGACAATCTCTCTCCATCCGTCCCTATCGCTCATCATTCTCGGGGGGGGGTCCTCTATGCAGCATCCTGTATCCGCACAGAGCTGGTCAATGTACGTCTTTGCTGGTCGGCCCACACTGGCGTGCCCATGCGCTGGCTTCCACAGGAGGACGTCACTTATGAATTCGTCCTTCCTTCTCCAGCAGTGTCCCGCGTGTCTTCTCCGTCTTACTCTGATGGTTTGGGTGATATGTGGCAGGTGGCCGTACAGCTGTTTTCTCATGGAGTATTGTTTCAACATCTTGTTCAGGATCACACGCAGCATCCGTGCGCAGCTCCCATTTAGTTTATTCTCTAGTCGCTTCGTTAGGGTGGTGCAGCCGTACAGCAGTACTGACACGACAACGGCCTGGAAGAATTGTCTCTTTAACGTCATATATATATATATATATATATATATATATTAGTCATCCATAAACACGGTTTCGTCGTACCCCGTCTCCTCAGTATGGCTAGACTTACCAGACTACCTCCAGCCGGAAACAAAACCAGTCCGATTTTTCATCAGTCAGAGTCCCTAACCCCTCTACCATCAGCACCAACAAACAAGAATCGCAATTTCAACTCATAAATACATATATAAGTATATATGTCAAGGTCACCAGAGTGCTCATATCCGTTAATAGGACAGCCCTACTTAACCAAATACGGTCATCGTCAACTACCTTCTCTTCCAAAGGACTCTAACGGGTTTGGAAGTACACACACACATACTCAGACACACACATTCACACACACACACACACACACACACACATACACACACACACACACATGTATATATATATATATATATATATATATATATATATATGTATATATATATATATATATATATATGAGAAGAAAATATTTTAAAAATATAACGAACACAGGATGTTATGATCAAGGGAAACAATTTTATGTGTCAATACTTAAGCATTTCGTTATATTGTATCATCTTCAGGACACTGTTAAGGAATGTTTTGTGAGGGACAAAATGAAAGATGTTAAGTGTATAGTGAATGTGTGAATATGATGTATTTACCGTTAATTTTATATGTGTGTTTGTTTACGAAAGCCAATGACGTGATCAATGCTTAAGTATTGACACATAAAATTGTTTCCCCTGATCATAACATCCTGTGTTTGTTATATTTTTAAAATATTTTCTTCTCATATTGTCCGATTTATTTCCACACCGTCTTTCCATATATATATATATATATATATATATATATATATATATATATATATTAAGGTGGGCATTTTAACAACAGTCCAATCCAATTTTGAGAGCTCAATGTTCAATGATTTTGAAGATGTTTTTATTCCTTATTCGGTGCAACGGATCCATGCTTTGAGATAATAAAGTTCTAACTAACAATCTCTCGGTTGCAGGTTCAATCCTGGCAAATGGCCATAATAAGCACAGAATCGTTAACATAGCTCAACACTTGTACCCGGTCATGGTTAACGGAATGAGAACAGTCTACCTCCATGGATTGAATAAAGGGTTCGGTTTGAAGTTCTGTGAAGGCTCCTGATTACGACATAAAGCTCCCGGGTGGGAGAGAAGGTTTCCGAATCCGGGAAGATTTCTGAGTTCGACAATAAAAACGCAAGGAAACCGTGACAGACTCGCAGTCAAAGACGCTGGGTCTAAAATTTGAAAATGAGCGGAAGTGATATTTTTCCAAAGGATCAAAATATAAACATTATGAGAAATCCTCTTTATATATACTAGCAAATATATGCACCCTCCGGGTGCAAGTATTTAAGTTTTAATGTAATAAAATATTGTATTAAATTAGAAAGGCTAATGAAACTAAATAAGAATATAGATAAAAAGATTTGAAACTGAAACAGAGGGAGTATAATAAAAATGGAACAACTGAAACTTACTCTTCCATCACTCTCGTCTTTCATTGTTATTTTTTAAAATTTAAGTATTTAGTTATAAGAGGAAGTAAAGAATAAAATAACAGTTATTTTATCTTGTTAATGGATTTCATTTAAGATTTATTGAAGAGATTTTTGCTTATATTCATTAAAATAAAACCAAACAGTTAGAAATCAATAATACTAAGCACATATTTATTAAATTCGATTTTTTAATATTAATATGCAAATTAGCCTTCCCGTTTACACTGTAAACCGCTATTTTGTTGTATATATAAATATAATTGCATGTTGTCAGTATGTAGACATAGTTAACAGTATTAATAATGTAAGACAATTTTATTAATAATTGAGGTTTAAATAAAAATAAAATCATGGAGAATGTGACATGAATAACTAAGGGAATTGTGACTTGAATAGTAATATAGTTTCGGTTACAGACATACAAACCCACATTCTCCATTATAATAAGATATATATATATATATATATATGTATATATATATATATATTTTAAAAAATGTTTTTTTTAAATTAGGCGTTATTGTGAAGCATTAAAAATAAATAAATGAATGAACTCGATATTATGGAGTATTGGATTCACTTACTTTTTAATTATTTTTTACATAAATTTTTAGGTTCGTTAGATACCCTTTGTCAA
>CM042168.1:80738538-80743538 GCA_023376005.1 Doryteuthis pealeii
AGAACAGACATCGGGCTGTCCTTAGAACTATCTAGGAATAATCTCCAATCATTTGGATTATCCTATGTAATTCTTAATTCCTGGAGAAGACTCGAGATATTAGGACAAACAAAGTTATTTCCCTCTTTAAGAAAAAATTCCACAAAAAAACCTTCCTGATTTCGGAAGTATGAAACTTTTGTGGTTTTATTCCGTAGAGCCTTTTCTTGTAATCTAGAAGCGGGAATTTCTTCTGCATTTTTTAAAGAACCAAATCACACTCAAGTTCATTCAGCTTTGGTTTGTTAAACTGCTTAGGAGTTGATGACTTTGATAAAGCATAAAATGGATCGTCAGGATCTGTCAGTATTTCCTCAGTTACATAATCACTCTCTTGCATTTCGTCGATACTCACTGGAACTAGCTGCTCATCAGCGTGCAGAGTAGGTTGAATTGCTGATGGGATACCAGGATAAGTTATTTTATATCTGTTTTCTTACTGACGGTTTTGTATTGACCAGACAAAAATAGAAGTCAGTTGTTTGGTCCTTCGGTTCCTGCCAGGTCATGGAATTCCGAAAAGTAAGTCCTTATGTTTTCATTTCATCCAGTCTCGCAGCATCTTTTCATAGTTATGACATACAGTATGAGGGGCCCTTCCTTGTCTTGGTCACCAAGAGTAAGTCCTAAGTACGCTTTATAGGCTCGCTTCACAAACAATGTTATATTGCGCCTCTGACAAATAAGTGTGAAGTATACACAAATATAGCAGTAATTACTTGGGTTGTTCACAACTTATAATCTCCTTGTAGCCATGATCAAATTTGATAGAAAAAAAAGTAGATATCCCTATTGATATAAACAAAATTGACAAGTAATATATTTAGCCGCAAAAGGATAAAATATAATATCTCAAATTGTATGAAAACTAGAGTATACAGAACAGTATCATTTCCATATTTGGAATGAGCAGATCAAAAATAGTAAAAAAAACAATGAGAAAATCTCATGCAACTGAGACTTTCAAAAGCCTTGTTGTTCTGAGTTATTAACAGTTCACCCCATTCGAGTTTTTCACACCCACCTTAGCCGGTGGTTCCCAGGAGGCTGAGTGACAGCAAACTCATATGGTCTCCAGGACTCTTTTGAGTATTCTAGCCGATCTTAACAATGCTGTAGTCTGGATGGTCTCAATTCCTCCTCCGTGATGCTTAAGGATAGAACCCAGGTGGGTGAGCAGTCTATGACTTGCAATACTCCACTTTGGCCCTTTCTTGGGCTAGACGGGCGGTCGGAGAGGTCCCCTCCGATCAATCGGCTGATCATGACAAGCCCTATCACCTATATGATTGCCCCAACCTTATTGCCCTTATGCAACCCCAGCCCTTTTTATCATATGGGTGCTAGAAGGCTGTGACTGAGGGTCTACGTGTCCTGGGAATGACGTTAAACTCTATCTGATGGTGAGATTCCAGTTTTGGAGGTTTTAGGAATGTGGAGCACCCCTTCATCACCATTGCTCCCTGGTCCACTCAGACCGGAGTGGTAGTACCTGTTAGTTAAATAGAAAAAGTATTTATAAAAGAAATTGTGTATCCATTAAGAATTAATTTATTTCAAAACTTTATCGGCATTAAATGGCCCACTGCGGTTGATATGCCGTAAAACAAACCAAACCAAACCAATCAATTTCTCCTCTGATTTCCAATTCACTCAGACTCTTTTCCAGACCCTTGGGGACCGTTCTAAGGGCACAAATTACAATTGGCATTACCTTCATGTTCCACAGTTTTCTTAGTTCTCTGGCAAGGTCCAGGTATTTGTCAATCTTTTCCCTTTCTTTCACGGATCGGCCGTGGCGGCAAAATCCACGAGATGCCAAGTACTCTTTATCTTGTTGATTAACAATAATTCTGGTCTCCTGGCCGGCATTAGATAATCCGCCTGTATCTCAAAGTCCAAGAGAATTTTATGCATCTCATTCGCCAGGACAGATCTAGGTTTCTGCATAATACCATTTAATTGTATGGTAAAATTGAATTTCTTGCACAATTCTCAGAGGATCACCCCCCCCCCAGTCGTGCCTAGTCTTGTACTCTCTTTGTGCTAGTTTGCTGCATTCACTTATTATATGATGGACCGTTTTATTCTCTTCTCCACACATTCTACACTGGCTATTCTGCTGCATCTTATCTATTTTTTGCTTTTTCATTTAGACCAGTAAGAATTTTGAGATCGTATTTAGCATCAGTTTTCTAAGAGTAATAGGAAGTAATAAATACAAAAATGAATGCGCACAAGAAGATGTCTTCGTCATTATTCGTCCTAGTGAATGGAGTAAGAAAATGGTGCGCTGAAGATTCTTTGTTTTTATCTTTTTTGTTTTGTTTTATTTAATGACATATCAACCTTTGTAGGTTATTTGATAATCAAGCCATACTTGCAGAAAAACCACAGTGGTACTTATGACGGAGAACGAGAAAGGAAAAAGAGCAAGACATTATCTTGCCTGCCGGGATCGAACCCGCGTCCTCCCGCATGCAAAAACAAATGCGATTTAGGCACTGGACGATATAATTACTATGGCATAGTATTGTGCAGCAATTATAAGAGATTCAATTTCTCTCTTGAGGTTTCCCCTTCTTATACTTCTCCATGACTTCACGTGTGCGAACTCTTCAGTTTGTCACTTGAAGTGTCCATATCATTGGGTTTTTTTTCCTACTTCTGTTTTCTTGTTTTTGTTATATTTGTGCTCGTCCATATTTTGCAATTATTGTTTTTTCTGGCTACTAATATTAGTCTTTCTTTGCTATTTTAGTGCATTCTTCGAGTCCTTGAATTGTCTCATCTACACAGTCTTCAATGCTGGCAAGACCACTTCCTCCATCATTGCTTGATGCATATAGTCAGTCTGTGTCGTCTCTCGGGTATAATGCCATGTACATTGTCATAAGTTTCCTTAACATTTAGTCTATGTGTCGGAATTCCTCTTTCGTCCATTTTAAGAATGGTCCAGAGTATCTTACAAGAGGGCCACCCAAATGATTATTCTCTTGATAAGATTTCCCGCATTATTATTATTATTATTATTATTATTATTATTATTATTATTATTATTATCTCCTTTTGAGTTTTCACATCAGTTTTAGCTGATGGTCTTTCACTGGAGTCTAAGTGACAGCAAGTCTCCTCAGGTCTCCAGGACTCTTCTGAGTATTCGGGCAGATTGCAACAGTGCAATGTTCTGAATGGTTTCAATCCTTCCTCTGATTTCCAGACTTTCCAAACCCTTTTCCAATCCTTTTGGGACTGTTCCAAGTGCACCAACTACAATTGGTATCACTTTCACTTTCATATTCCATAACTTTTTCAGTTATCTGGCAAGGTCCAGGAATTTGTCCATTTTTTCATTTTCCTTTAGCTTTACCCTGTGATCTGCTGGAACTGCAAAATCCACCAGTTGACAAGTTCTTTCTTTTTTGTTTATCAACACTAGGTCTGGTCTTCTTGCTGGGATAAGGTGATCCGTTTTTATTTCAAAGTCCCAGAGAATTCTATGTGTTTCGTTCTCAAGAACAGATTCTGGTTTATGCATATACCATTTTGCTGTATGGTCAAAATTAAATTCCCAGTGGATCAACTTCCCAACTCAGTTGTGTCTAGTTTTGTATTCTCGTTGTGCTAGTTTGTTACATTCGCAGAGTATATGGTTTACAGTCTCATCTCTATTACCACAAAGTCTACATTTACTATTTGTTGGGTCTTATCAATTTTCGTTTTGATATAGTTTGTCCTTATGGCATTATTTTGTGCAATAATTATTAATAATTCTGTTTCTCTTTTGAGGTTTCCTTTTCATTATTATTATTATTATTATTATTATTATTATTATTATTATTCAGAGTGTCGCAGTGGAAGCGTGCTAAGCCCATAACCCAGAGGTCCGTAGATCGAAACTACGCTCTGCTAAAAGTGATCCTTGTTTTAATTTCAAATACCCATTCATTTCACAGGATAAATGATATTATTTGAACACTTTGAATATATCAGCCTAGTGGCGCAGTGGAAGCTTGCTGGCCCATAACCCAGATGTCCGTAGATCGAAACTTACGCTCTGCTAGGGGTGATTATCGTTTTATTTCAAATACCAATTTAATTCAAAGTTTAAACAGTATAATTTGAATATCTTGAATGTGTCTGCAGAGTGGCACTACGGAAGCATGTTAGGCCCATAATCGATGGTACGTAAATCGAAACCAGGCTCTGCTTAGAGTTGTCCTTGTTTTATTTATAAATACCCATTCAATTCAAAGGATATACAGTATTATTTGAAGATTTGGAATGTGTCAGCAGAGTGGCACTATGGAAGCGTGCTGGGCCCATTTCCCAGATGTCCGTAGATCAAATCTATGCTCTGCTAAGAGTGATGCTTCTTTTAATTTCAAGTACCAATTCAATTCAAAGGATAAACAGTATTATTTGAACACTTGTATTGCGTCAGCAGAGTGGCGCAGTGGAAGCGTGCTGGCCCATAACCCAGAGGTCCGTAGATCGAAACTACGCTCTGCTAAGATTGATCACTGTTTTAATTTGAAATAGCCATTCTCAGCCACAGCATAAAAGGTAATTATTTAAGCTAGAAAATAAGTAGAGCAGAGTGGCGCAGTGGAAGCGTGCTGGGCCCATAACCCAGAGGTCCGTAGATCGAAACTACGCTCTGCTAAGATTGATCACTGTTTTAATTTGAAATAGCCATTCTAGCCACAGCATAAAGAGTATTATTTAAGCTAGAAATAAGTAAGCAGAGTGGCGCAGTGGAAGCGTGCTGGGCCCATAACCCAGAGGTCCGTAGATCGAAACTACGCTCTGCTAAGATTGATCACTGTTTTAATTTGAAATAGCCATTCTAGCCACAGCATAAAGAGTATTATTTAAAGCTAGAAATAAGTAAGCAGAGTGGCGCAGTGGAAGCGTGCTGGGCCCATAACCCAGAGGTCCGTAGATCGAAACTACGCTCT
>CM042168.1:80744744-80780148 GCA_023376005.1 Doryteuthis pealeii
GAGATAAGAGAGATCACACCACGACGACACACATATATATCTATATATTATATAGTAGAGTGTGGTGTGGGGAAGTGATCTTTCAAGAACCTTTTCCTTATCTAGTGGAGATATTAGGTATATATGGATATATATATATATATATTATATATATATATATAAATACACACACATATATAAATCTGTATAAAAATAAACCTTTATATATATATATATATATATATATATTTATGTGAGTGTGTGTGTGTGTGTGTGTGTGTATGTGTATGTGCATGTGTGTGTGTGTGTGTATAATTGTTTTCTTACACATAGACATATAGGAAGCCCTTTGGAGAGCTCAATACATGACAAATAATTACATACAGAGCAAGTAGTTTATTGAAATAAATTATAATAAGCCAACAATGTTTTTTAAGTTATATATATATATATATATATATATATATATATATATATATATATATGGGGTGTATTATGAACAATTTTGATACTTAATATACACTTTTATGAACAATTTATATACACTTTTATGAACAATTTTGATACTTAATATACACTTTTTATACAATTATACACTTTTTTAAACAATTTTACATCGGCTCTTTTGAGTCTTATAAACTGTAATGCTTCTGATTTTTAAAAATTAAAAATAAAATTCATTTTATTTTTAATACAGATAACGCATTTTTTGAAAAATTCCAAATTTGACTAACAGCGTTCTGTTTGCGCATTCTTCTTCTAACGGTCATTTCATCCCGTTTTTGCTCTTGTTGAAGACCGATCTATTACATACGGTCGATACAGATATTCCGAGGGACCTCACATCAGTGACGAGGGCCGATGTGCAGTTAAAACCGTTGAGAGGAAGGCCCGAAACGGTTCACATTCTCTCCTGATGATCCCAAGCATTGTAAACATCATTTATTTTTCAATATATCAAATTCACACTGTCGATTAATTTCTTTATTTCACACACACACACACACAACACACACACATATATACATATATATATATATATATATATATATATATATAATATATAAGAATTATTTTTTGGAAATAAATGGTCTATTCTTTAGAGCAGAGCTTGTATGAAATATACAATTATAAAATGAAATCCTATTGTACACCTCCTTTATATCTTCAGTTCTTTCAAGCAGACGATAAGCTTCTTATATATAGCATCATATTTTTCCTGCTCTTCATTTTCTTTTTTCTTTCTTTCTATCTTTGTTATTATATTTGTTTTAGGTTTCTCTCTGATGTTTAGGATGTTCTCACCCCCCTCCCATTTTCCTTACAATCAAAAAGGAATAGTCCATTATTTATCTGAGGTGACAGCAGGCTATAATACTCACAACACATGTTTTCATGTATTATTCTATTCTCATTATAGAGATTCCTATAACGTGAACATAATTGTCGCTAATACCCTGATCTTGCATTCAATTGAAATATCTGTCTGTTCCCTTGAGTCATATGTCTTTTAGAATCAACAAAACAAAACAAAAAACAACGAAAATACGCGGTTTTTATGCTGATTTCTTGTTTGAATACTGTCCATTATCATGTAACAAACTAGTGATTCATATCGAATTGATAAAAGTTTATGTGTTAGCACTTTTATGAATAACTAGCATGACTTGTAGATATACCCTAGTGTTGTGATGTTAGTTCAACAGTAAAAAAAGAAGTCAAGTCGAGGTAGGATAAAATGAGACAAGTGTATTTACAATAAGGTACAAGACGGCTAGCTTGCTGCTAAACGGTAACAGTACAACCTTTTCACTCGGTGTTTATAGTGAGAACCGGTGTATATTCTCCACTGTAGGAACGGCCGGTACAACACCTAGTATTATAATTCAAATATCAAATAATTTGTAATGCATTTTATAATAAATCATTTGTAATGCATTTTTATAGTAAATAATTCGTAATCTATTAATAATGGAGATTCAATGTCTGTAACAAAATCTACGTCACTGCTACGTCACAACACCAAAATTTTTTAATAAATATTAATAATGGAGATTCGGTCTCAACTTGTCTGTAACCGAAACAACGTCATTACTTACGTCACATTAACCGGAACAAGGTCATTACTTAGGTCACATTACCCCAAATCGTCAATACATAGAACAAAGAACAACCTTGTATTATACACACTGAAAATTTAAGTATACCACCTTGTTTTTAGACCAAGTTTTAATAAATACATTATATATTTATATATAGTGTTTTATTTTAATATATATTCAAAGTTATTTAACGTATAGAGTTTTACGAGAAAGTTATTTACAAACAACAAATAGTCATTTTTTTTCAGTATCAAGTGGTTAACTAAAAAGTTTACAAGTAAATAAATACCAACGATTTTGTGTTAGACTTATGTGCAAAATATTCAAATAATATTAATTAATAATTAATAGATACACACTACATTTTTATTTCAGGGGCAAAACTAAGTTTCCATTTCAAATTGTTTTATTTTTTTACTCCTTTGACAAATTCGATTATTCTACTTATGTTACAAACACTCTGAAATTAAATTTGTAAATCCCACCTCCAAAGACAATATATTTAAAGAATTAATTTTTACGCCACCCGGGAGGGCGTCTTTTTTACTAGTACATTAAATACAGTAAATCGCTTCTAATGTATTTTATTTTTTAATTACTTTAAAGTAAAACATTTGTAACGCCTATCGAGTGTGGAGTACCCCTTCATCAACATTACTTCCAGGTCCACTGTTATAGGTGATATAACCTATCTAATAATAATGGAGATTCGCTTCCGGTTTTTGTCTGTAACAAAAATTACGTCACTGCTTACATCACATTACCCAAAATCGTCATAACAGAATAAATACACTCAAAATTTGAACATGCAACATTAGACAGTCCTCATTGTTTTTTAAAACAACTTTTAATAAATACATGACTGGTATTATATATCGATATATAATTTGTTTTATTTTAATACATATTTAAAGTTTACATTTCAAATTGTTTTATTTTTTAATCCTTTAATGAATTTGATGATTTTACTTACTTAGGGTACAAACTCGCTGACATTTAATTTTTTACTCCCATCCTCTGGCAATACGTTTCAAAAATCTATTTTACATCGCCCGGAGGGTGTTTTTTTATTTTTTACTAGTCTACATAATGGAATGATCCTACTACTACTATAAGTAGCAAAGACAATTATAGCTTGAAGAACAAGCGACGCGATTCAGTTCTAGACTGTATTGTCGTGTAACTTCACTTTCCTTCTGTAAATTCTCCTTTCTTGTTCAATACACTTATGTCAACTTTCACCAGTCGTTTGTCTTTAGTTGTGACCCTTAACAACCCCACAACATCCACTCTGGCCCGGATTGGTAGTATTTTTAGATTCCCATATATTGGTTAAATAGAAAAAATGAGTTTAAAAATTGAGTTAAAAAAACCCTGATACTTATTAAGAATGAATCAAACAAAACTTTTGGCATAAAATAACCCTTGTTGGGTTATTTTATGCCATCCCGTAAAATCCAACAAACCAACTTTTAAAAATGAGAAATGTTCCGCATCTTCTAATTACATTTACATATTTATAAAGTCGTCATCGATTTTTGATGAACTTTGACCTTTGCAAACCGGTCAGAATCGATGTCACTGTCCAGATGTCTTGTCGCGTCCAAGTGGTAAATAAAGATGCTACACTGAGGAGACATCAAGATAAGTAGAAAAGGCCGCGCAATTTCAATCACATCCCGCCAAAATTCGATTGTTTCCTTAATATGATTATGATTACTTCTATCAAGCGTATCTTAGCTCGTCTTCGGCGCACGAAAATTGAAAGATCGCCAAAACCGTTCCGTCTTCCTTTTCCCCCGTCTGTTCAAGGAGGTCAAACACTTTGCGGCCAGGGCAACCCTCTATTTAGACATTTGGGTAAATTGGACGGGAAACGTCATTGCCGTCGTGCTAGCACCGACTGAGGGACGGGATCTCTCGTAGTTTTGAAATTAAACATATTGTATAGCGGCTGATCTGTGTTTTTGAGCTAGCTGAACTGGAGGCTGTGGGGGTAAGTGTGTATCCGTAAGATGCTGGTTGATGCTCCTGCCAGTATATCAGTAAGAAATAGTATCATATATATATATATATATATATATATATATATATATATATCAGTGGAATCAAATAAGAAATAGGAATCTCCGCAGTGAAAGGCGATTGAATCCTATTCAGAAGAAACCGTCGTCCAGAGTTCAAATCCTGGACGTGCTAATTGCATTTCCTTAGCGCTAATCCCTTGGGGGAAAGTTATGAATCCTACTCTCTCTCTCCAACTATGAAAATAGTAGGGAAGACTGGGCTCTTTAACCTTGGTTAGGCAACCGGTCTAGGATAAGGAAAACTCTGAATTCAAACCTGTTGAACTCCGCTTAAGAAATTGACTTGTGTCACATCCTGCTCGTGCGGAGGGGTTGGTAAATAAATATTGAGAAGAAACTGGATCAGATCATATTTGTATGTATTTGAGAT
The DNA here is from genome assembly GCA_023376005.1 of Doryteuthis pealeii. Lineage (NCBI taxonomy): Eukaryota > Metazoa > Mollusca > Cephalopoda > Myopsida > Loliginidae > Doryteuthis > Doryteuthis pealeii. The sequence continues at coordinate 80,749,283 of CM042168.1, forward strand.
GAGGCTTGATGTGAATAATTTTTTTTTTCGAACCGTTGTCCTCATTTTAATGTCGTTGTTATTAACACAACGTTTCGGCCGCTATATCCTCCGGCCTTCCTCGGTGTTTCTGCTGCCATGTCCATAACACTACAGCACGTCTGCAACTCAACTAAACTCTTTGTCGTATTTGTACCCCCTTTCATGTACTGCTTGTTTATAGAGAAATATCCTTCTAAGCTCAGAAAATTCACGAACAGAAAACAGATTTAATCCAATAATTTTATTTTTCGGACTGTTATCCTCATCTTGCGTTTCGGGCACTGTATCCTCCGGCCTTCCTCAGGTGTTTCCTGTATATCCGAGTATAGAAATAATCCAACCAGGGAAATCATTTTTAATAGTTTGACAGTTGAACAAACAAGTGTAGAAGAACTTTTTAGATCTCATTCAAAATCTTAATGCGGATCTTTTTTAAATCAACGTAGAATAGTTAAACTTTACATAGACTGATATATAAATATATATATATATATATATATATATATATATATATATAGACAGAGAGGAGAGGCAGACAGACAGACAGACAGAGACAGAGATAGATAGATAGATAGATAGATATGAACAGACTAAGATAGATAGATAGATAGATAGATAGATATATGTAAACAGACTGGAATAGATACATAGATATGAACAGAGATAGAGAATTCTGAAATGAGATAGGTATTAACTGTATGTCGTAGATAGACAGATAGATATAATAGATATGAACATATCTATCTTTCTATCTATCTATCTGTCTATCTATCTGTCTATCTATATATATATATATATATATATTATGTGTGTGTGTGTGTGTGTGTGTGTGTATGTATATATATATCTCACCACCTCTCTCTCCCCCCTCTCTCACCATAATATATATATATATATATATATATATATATATATATATATATATATATAAGAATAGAGAATAATCAATAGATATATAGATAGATCAATAAATATGAACAGACTGAGAGACATGAGTATAATGAAATGACATAGATATATAAATAAATATAGAAGGAAAGAGTGGGGGGTGATGAATAGAATTAGATGGTTTTAAACAGACTATATATATATATATATATATATATATATATATATATATATATATATATATATATATATATTAAAATTATGTATATGTACATAGTTCGGCGACGCTAACTAGTAATATTATAGATACACGCTCACACATACAAGCACGTACAAAATCTTGTAAGTACTTATAAAGACATTGCATAGATCCTAATATATCATAATATATATATATATATATATATATATATATATATGTGTGTGTGTATATGGAGTGAGAGAGAGAGAGAGAGAGAAAAAGAGAGAGAGAGAGAGAGAGAGATGGACACTTGACAGTTCTAGATAGGGACAATGCGTCCCCCAGGTACAATGCGTTTATAAAGAGATTGACATAGATCCTAATATTATATATATTATATAATATAATATATATATATATATATATATATTGGAGAATATGTGCTTAATTGAAGTCGTACCATAATTTTGAAAATTAATTAATTAATAATTAATGAATTAGACGGCATACCTATTCAAATGTTAGGCTAAAAAATCGAGAAAAATCAATCTCTGTATGTACAACTATTTTCAGGGTTCGAATTACACACAAGCAGTCCTCCTGTCTATAGCTTTGCTGATAAGGTCTAATAGGCTGAAATGTACATACAGAGATTGATTTTTCTCGATTTGTTTAGCCTTACATTTGAATAGGTATGCCCGTCTAATTCATTAATTATTAATTAATTAATTTTCAAAATTAGGTACGACTTCAATTAAGCACTTATTCTCCCAAAAATTGTCGGCTAAAAAAAAAGCCATATCAAAACACATTGTTTGTTTACTCATATATATATATATATATATATATATATTATATATATATATATATTGTGTGTATCTAGAGAGAGAGAGAGAGAGAAGAGTGAGAGAGACAGATAGAGAGTGAGAGAGAGAGAGGGAGTGAGTGAGAGAGTTAGATTGACACATTGACAGTTCTAGATAGGTACAATACGCCCCCCCCCCCACACACACACACACTTTTATCGATTTCTCTTCTTGAGAGGTGGGAAAGTGGTGCGTCAAATTCTCATGTCATTTCTCGTCATACATAACTGGTTTTTAGAAATGAAGTTTACTGTCAAATCTGCTTAATGGAAAATAAATGTTCATTATCGGAAACGGGTCGATGGCAAATTAATCCGCGTCGGGGGCCCCGGATATGTTTGCACAAACGCATTTCAGTTTTCAATAAAACTATGAAATGTTTTTCATGTAATTAGTAAAAATATCATTGAAACAAGAAACTTCACTCCGGGCGGCGGTGATCGTCGTCTTCGTCTTGGTCTGAAATCGGCCACATTTTTGGCGGTGGCCGGCGGGCGTAGGGTGACTGTTGGGGGGAGGGGTTATATCTGTTCGTGCTCGAAAATATTGATCTGTTTATCTCTTTTTGTCTACATTTCATTTCATTTCGATATCAATTGATGTCAGCCCACATCCATCACCCCATCACTTTAATCGAACTCGACTCTTCGTGTCTATTCGTCCGTCTGTCTGCTGTCTATCTATCCTGTCATATCTCTCTATCCATCTACCCATCTCTCTCTGTCTCTCTGTCTCTCTATCTATCTATCTATCTATCTATCTATAATATATATTATATATATATATATATATGGAGAAAAGTAGACAAACACGGGATGTTATGGAAACTTGATGTTTATGTCGACGATGCAACGTTTCGGTCTCTTATTCGTGTCTATTCGTATGTCTGTCTGTCTATCTATCCGTGTCTGTTCATATCTCTATTCATCTATCCATCTCTCCTCTCTCTCTCTCTCTCTCTCTTCTCTCTCTCTCCTCTCTCTCTCTCTTCTCCTCTTCTCTGTGTCTCTCTATCTATCTATCTATATATATATATATATATATATATATATATATGTGTGTGTGTGTGTGTGTGTGGAGAAAAGTAGATAAACACGGATGTTATGGAAACTTGATGTTTATTGTCGACGATGCAACGTTTCGGTCTCTTATTAGACATCTTCAGGACTTTGATATAGTACTTACTCCAATGATGGAAATCTCAAAATGCTAAACGGAAGGTCGTCGGTAGGGGGAGGTGTGGTTTCGTTTTCAGCATTTTGAGAATTTCCATCATTGGAGTAAGTTCTATATCAAGTCCTGAAGATGGTCTGATAAGAGACCGAAACGTTGCACCGTCGACAATAAACATCAAGTTCCATAACCCCCGTGCTTGTCTACTTTTCTCCACATACTGTCGGATTAACTCCTCACATTTCTACCACCATATATATATATAATATATATATATATATATATATATATATATATATATATTAAGGAATTGAAAAACAAGTGTTCCAAAAATAAGATGAATTTATTTATCGACGTTTAAACGTTTTGGTTTTCTTTAAACCTTCATCAGGATGTATTATGGTGTGAAATTGATGGATTTTTTATAGATGACAGGAGATTAAATAATCTTTATAACATGACATCTTCGCGTGTGCGAATCGCGACTAGTCTTTCAAAAATATAATGCTGAACAAATACACTTACACAACAAAAAAAAAAAAAAATTATAAAGATTTTTTATCTCCTGTGATCTATAAAACAAGCATCAATTTCTTCACCCCATAATACATCCATTTTGTGTTTTTGTTATGGATAAAAATGCTTCTGATTTTTTTAAATAAAATTTATTTTATTTTTTAAATGAAATTTATTTTATTTTGAACCCAAAATATACATTTTCAAAAAATTTTTAAAATTTTAAAAATTCCAACCCTGAACGAGAGCATTCCGAGACTAACGGTTTATTTATTCCGTCTTTCCTCTTAAATATAGTTGCTTTGAAAAAGACCGCTTTATTAAAAGGTCGAAACAGATCTGTCAGCAAACTAATAACATCTTTTGTTTTTTCTATAAATTTCTATATATATACCATAATCTTGGTCAGTCTACGAACTTTTCAGCGATCCACGTAGAGTTCGATCTATTTCCTGATCTTCTCTGCCAATTACAAATTTACTCGTCATTCATCATGTTTCATTATAAAGTAAGCGAGGGAGTCTATCCCCTTTTCACTAGCACTAGACCAAGGAGATTGTTTTTGAATCTGAGATGGGGCGCCACACCTACCATCAGCTCCTTACTTTACCGCACAGATCCCTGTGCTACTCATACGCTGAGTTGGCGGGGGCCGGCATCGAACTAGGAACCTTGTGGTTTCTAGCCGAACGCTCGACCGACTCAGCTAACCCGGCTAATGTTTCATTATATCCAACCCTTATTCGTCGTCACCTGTTTTATTTCAAGATTATTTTCTTTCTTAGCCTCGACCCCTTTCATTTATAAAAAAAAATATTCATATATTTTTTTGTTTTGTTTTATTTTGCGCATCTCTGTTTCACGCTCCGACCCCCTCCCTATTCCTGAGAAAAATGACCCCTGTAGCTTTTCTTTCACTCTCTATGATCCCTTCAAAAAGAACAGATGAAACAGAAAATATTCACACACACACACAAGCACACACACACACACACACATATATATATATATATATATATATATATATAATATAGATAGATAGATAGATATTATGATTAAAAATATGTGCATCTTCTTCCTTTCTGTCATTCTTTCTTACTTTCTTTCTTTCTTTCTTTCTGATCCCTTCTTAAAAAAGAAAGAAACAAATTACATTTATACAAACACACATATAAAAACACACACACACACACACACACACACTCAAAGACACACACACGTATATCTAAATGCCTCTTCTCTCTTTATGTCTTTGTTACTTTCTTTCTATCTTTCTTTCTTTCCTTCTGATCCCTCAATAAAGAGAAGAAACACAAAATACATTTATACACCAATACACACACAGAGACAGACAGCCAAACACACACACACACATATATATATACACACATACATATATATATACACATATATATACACACACACACAAACACACACACACATATATATACACACACACATATATATATACATATATATATATATATACACACACACACACACATATATATGTATCTTCTTTCTTTCTTTCTCTATTTCTTTCTCTCCTTCTGATCCCTTCAAAAAGAAAAAAGAAACAAAATACAGAAATTTACACAGAAATACACACGTCCACATACACACATACATGTATAAATGCCTCCTTTTTCTTTCTCTCTTTCTTTCCTTTCTGATTCCATCAAAAAAATTCATTCACACACACACACACACACACAAAGAGAGAGAGAGAGGAGAGAGAGAGAGAAGAGAGAGAGAGAGAGAGAGGGATACTCTTATAATTCCCTCTCATTACTCTCATCATTTCTTTCTTCTTTCTTTCTTTTTCTTTCTTTCTTTCTTTCTTTCTCCTCTGGCACTCCACGCCCAAACACAACCTCTTCATTTCTCAAAACCCAACTGGGAACATATTTCATGGCAACGAGAGGGGCTTCGCCAGAGTTAAAGAAAAATAGAGAAAGTCCGCACCGACGAAGCACTTGCCTAATCAAAATATATTTGCTCGACACAGAACAGACCCCGCACATCTCAAAAACACCGAGTCAGTTGTTTCCAAAGAAGAAGAAGAAGAAGAAGAAGAAGAAGAAGAAGAAGACGCGCCTAGACAAAACGTTTTCTTCAGGGGCGCCTTCGCTCAATTGATGAATAACCAGCTCGAGACGAGCGACATCTAGCGGCGAAAAAAAAACAAAAAGGGGAAGCAGTTTTCAAGGGAGTGTCCAATGATTTCCCCAATGTGCATAATGTGGTTGTCAAGAATAAGACCCAAGTCACTCCCAAACAATCGTTTACTCTAAACCCCCACCCCCGCTACCTCACAAATAAGTGACACGTCTCACGCGCCTTATCACCATGCAACCCAAAATCTATGATATTAATGAGAAGGGTCTAATTATTATTAACTTATTTAAATTAGATTATGTGTCTGCCTGTTTATTGTCAACGTTCGAAGTGGCTCAGCACTTTTTTCAGGATTTTAAGCACGTATTCACCCAATCACTCCGCCAGGGGCAGGATGTGACACAAGGTCAATTTTTAAGCAGGTTTTGAATTCAGAGTTTTCTGATATTCACCAATTGCATTACCAAGTCTAAATAACCCAATCTGCCCTACTATTAACCCATTATCTTAAAGGGATAAAAACATATATTAGCCTCGGTGGAGGTGCAAAGTGTAACGGTTACCGTTATATATATATATATATACGAACCCCTCCACACGAGCAGGATGTGACACAAGGTCAATTTCTTAAGCGGAGTTCAAAAGACTTTGCTCATACCTGAAAATGCCGCACTAATGCAGTTGAAATAAATTATTGTTATGAAGCAAAATATAATATATATATATATATATATATATATATAGGGATCTGTGCGGTAAAGTAAGGAGCTGGTGGTAGGTGTGGCGCTCCACCTCAGATGCTAAAACAATCTCCTTGGTCTAGCGCTATTGAAAACGGGATAGACTCCCTGGCTGACTGACTGATACCGACTTTAGGCGCCCCGTCGACTTTATATTATATATATATATATATATATATATTTATATATATATATATCAACCCCTCCGTACGAGCTGGATGTGACACAGATCAATTTCTTAAGCGAGTTCAAAAGGTATGAATTCCGAGTTTTCCTTCTCCTAGACCGGTTGCCTAACCAATGTTAAAGAGCCCGGTCTGCCCTACTATTTACCCATAGCTGGAGGGGAGAATTGGATTCCTACTTTCCCAAGGGTATTAGCGCTAAGTGAAAATGCAGTTACCGTCCATGATTTGAACTCGTAACGGTTACCGTCATAAGTTGTTTGTTCGGTGGTTTGACTTTATGACATTTCAACTCTTATTGGGTTATTTTAGGCTGGAGACATTTTCTCAAAATTAGCACGGATTTTCTCAATTAGCACGGGTATCGATGACAATCTCTCGCCGACCTTCTCTATCATTCATTGTCCCAGGGAGGTCCTCTGCGCAACATCCACTATCCTTGCAGAGTTGCTCAATGTAGGTCCTTGGTGGGCGGCCTATATTAGCATGTCCATGTGTTGGCTTCCACGGGAGAACGTCGCTTACGACCTCATCCTTGCTTCTCCAGCAGTGTCCAGCATCCTTTGTCCGTCTCACTCGGAGGGTTTGTGAGATATGGGAGCAAGTGGCTATACAGCTGCTTCCTTGTGGGATGCTGTTTCCCCGACTTGTTGAAGACTGCACGCAGCATTCTTGTGCAGCTCGCATCTACCTTATTCTCAAGGCACCATCTCGTTTAGGCACCCTATAGAGACACTTAAATGAGATATAATTAGGAACGCTTAATGATCGTGATTCTCTGACCTCCAAGCATAAAATAAATCTAGATGGGCTGACATGCCATTAAAATCAATTAGACCGTCAATGATGTATCTTCTCATCTCATCATAGATAATGAAGACCAACTACGAGGATGAGTCAAAAAGTAATGCCATTTTCTTTATTTCGTGGGGCGTTGTTTTTTTTATAAAATTAACTGAAACATTAAGACCATAACGAAGCTCAGAGCAAGAATCAGACGAGTAAGACCCAACTTGCCAATCGACAATGTCCTCCTTCTGCATGACAACCCTCGATCACACACAAACATCAGGACAATGGGAAAATCGCATCCTTTGGGTGGACAACTTTACCGCATCCTCCATACTCACCAATTTAGCGCCTTCAGACTATCATCCCTTCGGCCCATGAAAGAGGTTTGAGAGACAAACATTATTGCAGTGACGAGGAAGTGAAATCTGTAGTAAAAAGTGGCTCAAAGACAGTCAACAAAATTTTACGGGACAAGATACATGCTCCCATTCGAAGGTGGATTCTCTCTCTTTTTNTCCACTTCCTGTTTTGCTATTTTTCTAGTTACCGGCGGATTTATTTCACCACTCTAACTCCTATATACTAATATATAATATAATTATATATATATATATATATATATATATATATATTATATATAATTACCAAACTCTTTAAATCCCTTGATGTAAGAAAAAAACACGGCAAATAGCTTTATTGTAAAAAGTATTAATACCAAACGGAAGCTGCGTCCAGAAGATAATTCAGTTCATCTTGAAACACTTTGTGTTTTCTTTTTTTTCTTCACACACACACACACACACACATACACACTCACACACACACACACACACAAGCAAACACAAATATATATATATATATACAAATATATATATATATATATATGTGTGTGTGTGTGTGTGTGTGTGTGTGTATCTGTGTGTGTGTCTGTGTGAATCAGGTTGTACTTATCTTTTGACGGCTCCAAACTCTTAATCTTGTTTACAATGTGTCACTGCTGTAGAGATTGTTAGTATATAATACCTAATAATATTCGTTTTGATTGCATGGGAAACTGTTCTATTGGTTAAATAATAATAATAATAATAATAATAATAATAATAAGAAGAAGAAGAAGAAGAAAGAGAAGAAGGAGAAGAATGAGAAGAACACCGCCAAGCAGCCTAGACAAAGAGAATAAGAACGCCAAAGAACAAGAAGAACAAGAATAAGAAACAAGAACCAAGAAAAACAAGCAGCCTAGTCAAAGAGAAGAAGAGGAACGCAAAGAAGAACAAGAACAAGAAGAACAAGAGAAACAAGAGAACAAGAATAAGAACAAGAACAAGAAAAACAAGCAGCCTAGTCCAAGAGAAGAAGAGGAACGCAAATAAGAACAAGAACAAGAAGAACAAGAAGAACAAGAATAAGAACAAGAACAAGAAGAACAAGCAGCCTAGTCAAAGAGAAGAAGAACGTAAAGAAGAAGAAAAGAAAAAGAAGAAAAATAAGAAAAATAAAAAGAACAAGCAGCCTGGTCAAAGAGAGAAGAAGAACGTAAAGAAGAAGAAGAAGAAGAATTGAAAGAAGAAGAAGAAGAAGAAGAAGAAGAAGAAGAATTGAAAGAAGAAGAAGAAGAAGAACAACAACAACAACAACAACAAGAAAACAACCCAATCAGGCTCGGCAAAGCCAAGAAGACACAAAAGAAAAAAGAACAGAAAGAAGAAATGTGTAAATTCAGAATATTCCAAAGTCTCAAATCTACGGGAGTCGCGTAACACATTTCTAATTGATTGAATTACGCCATAAAAATTTCGTTTTCTAAACCAATTTACAAGATTTCTCTTGTCCTCATCGGCGCCATCTTTTTATTCATCCATTTTATGTTTCTTGTTTCACTCGATAGGGGGCGGTAACGGTAGCACTGCTTTCCCCTAAAAGACTTTTTGAGATTTGGGGTCTGTACGGGGTGGGGGCTCCCTTTTTCTGCACGCATGTACACATATGTGCGTTTGCCTTGTTGCTTGTCATAGAACAAAGGCTGTGCAGTTGGAAACAATGGGGAATTCAGCGAAGCGAGTTCAAATCTAAGTAGCATTATCTATGTTAAATATATATATATATATATATATATATATATTTACTCCCATTTATATATTTATATGTGAGAATGGGAAATGAATCCGACAATATGAGGAAAAAATGAGTAAAGAAAAGAAATGTAGATGGATAAAAATGAATTTTATCGATATCACTTTTAATCGATATCACTTACACATGTGTTTCGGTCCGTTTATCAAAATGTATACGGATTTACGTTATTATTATTATTAAAATAATCAGATGGAGTTGAAATTATGATGATAATAATAATAGGAAAAATGCATAAAATTTTCTGTACACAGATTTTGCCGACCTTCATCAGAGTAGTATTTTTATTTTTTTATTTTTTTTATTTATTTTTTTTTAGTTGTCTCCAATATGCAACACTCCACTTTGCAACACTCCACTTTGGTCCTTACTTGGGCTAGACGGGCGGACGGAGAGGTACCCTCTGATCAATCGGCTGGTCACGTCAAACCCTAGCACCTATGGGACTGCCTCAGCCCTATTGTCCCTCATGAAAATCCCCAACCCTTTATATCATATGGGTGCTAGAAGGCGGCGGCTGAAGGTCTACATGTCCTGGGAATGACGTTAAACCCTATCTGATGGTGAGGTTCAAGTTTTGGAGGTTTGGTGAATGTGAAGCACACCTTCATCACCATTGCTCCGTGGTCCACTCTGGCCCGGAGTGGTAGTACCTGTTGGGGTCCCATCTATGGGTTAAATAGAAAAACATAAGTTTATAAACAAAATTGATTATCCATTAAGAATTGATTTATTTCAAAACTTTATCGGCATTAAATGACCCACTGAGGTTGATATGCCATAAAACAAACCAAACCAAACCAAACCAACCAACCAGCCATACAACCAATGCCATTTGCTACCATCATAACCGTTATGCTAATCACACCGATGAGAAGTCATCATATCAGGAATGGGATTTGTTGGAATATTTTGGAATATAAGGTGTGCTCTAATTCCCCACCTGGATTTATAGACTGGCCGACGTCACATGGTCTATTCCTTAGCCAATCACTGGCCATACTGCGTGGCTTATACATTACCTAAGCACTGATTCTTTCACAGTATACTTGCGACCATTGACGAAGAAACTAAGGACTCTTTACCCGAGGAACCAAAGGATTCATTATCGAAGGACTCTTTACCAAGGATCCAATTCCACTGGACAAACGCTTTTGCATGGAGGCCAAAGAATGGCCCATAAAAAAAAAACTGACTACACAACAGGTATCGGCGAACGATCGAACCCTGCAAAACAACAGCAAAAAACCTACGACAAAAACCTGATTCGCACTCTACAGCAGGCGCACGCGCACGCACGAGCCAGATTCACGCGCGTGCGCATGTGGATTCAAATATTCTGTGTCTGTGTAATTGGATTTTTTGTTTGTTTGTTTGTATTCTATTCTATTTTATTTTATTAAGTTAATTTACTCGTCACTGATGAAATAACAACGCACTGCCTTTGCCGGCTTCTTCTTCTTCTTCTTCTTCTTCTTCTTCTTCTTCTTCTTCTTCTTCTTCTTCTTCTTCTTCGCCTTCTTCTTTCTTGTTTTGTTTTTCGAAAATGAAATGAAAAATAAAACTAAAATAAAAACTAGAGATTTACAACCGCGATAATTGAGGCAAAATGATAATCAGTGGATGAGGTTTTGAGCTGACTTTCGTAGCAATGGCGACGACATCGAGATGCTAGCGAGACTGGGAGTGGAGGGGTTGGAAGTGGAGTGGGTTGGGAGTGGAGAAGATGCGCTGCGAGGGGGTGGTGGAAATCGAGGGAAAAATGATTTAAATAAATTTGCCACTTCGAGATAAATCACCCAATAAATTCCCGTGGAAACGGTTTTAAAAAGGATGATTTAAAATACTGTCCTTTCTTTTTCCTCGCGAATCCGTAGAGTTGAATAAGAGCCGGAATACAGATCTGATATCTTTTTTTTCCTCTTTCTTTTTTTTTAAAAAAAAAAAAGTTTTTTATGTTCTCTGAAAAAAACAACTTACACAAAAATGTCGAAGATATTTTTTTAACTCATTCACTTCTTGTTTAGATCACCGTCAAATATAATTTCAAAATAATTTTCAGATTTTGAAACAATTAAAAGGTAAAGTCGACATCTTGAAAAAAAATACATCTGCTTATATACCGTCTGATATCACGAACATGTTTGTTGAACAAATACGCGAAAATATCTATTCTCTCTAATTGAAATAAATAAATGGGAACAGTTCGTATCATTTGGACTATTGTACCCATCTTTATTATTACTACGCAAATATATGCACCTTCCTTCGGGTGCAAGTATTTAGGTTTTGATGTAATAAAATATTGTATCAAATTATAAACTATTTAGAAAATGATAAACTGAGGGGGGTATAATCGAAAAATAGAACAGCTTTAGACTTAACTCTTCCATCATTTTCTTTCACTCCCGTCTTTCATTTTTCATAATTTATCTATTTAGTTAGATTATGAAGTATTTAATAAAATTACAGTTCTTTCGTCTTGTTTACGGATTTCTTTTAAGATTTATCCCCGAGATTTTTGCTCAGATTCGTTAAGAGAAAACCAAACAATTAGAAATCAATAATACTAAGCATATATTTATTAAAATCAAATTCTTAATATCAATATGCAAATTAGCCTTCTCGTTCACACTGTAAACCGCTATTTTGTTGTATATATAATACATTACATGCTATTAGTACGTAGATGGTCAACATCTGGACCATTGCTACAATTTCGATCCCAGGGGGCCATTGCCCCCTCGATTTAGGGCTGGGTTTATTAGCGCCTGAGGCGCCCCCTTTGAGGGGGAATGATCGACGCAATTTTTCACCTGCCACTCCATGAACGTTAATACTTTGTGCCTGACCCGTACAAGTGGGTACGCGGATACGTAGATATGGTCAACAGTATTAATAAGGCATAACAATTTTATCAATAATTGAGGTTTAAATAAAAATGAATTCATGGTAAATGTGACATCAATAACTAAGGGAATTGTGACCTGAATAGTGATTTAGTTTCGGCTACAGTCAGAAAAAAACACAATCTCCATTATAATAAGATATATAGCATTACATAAACTAGCAAGAATATGTGACCTCCGGGCGTAATTATTCGTAAGTTTTAACGTAATGAAATATATTACATTTAACTCGATCACTTCTTGTTAATATCACCGTCGAATATAATTCCGATATGATTTTCAGATTTTGAAACAATTAAGAAGCAAAGTCGACATCTTGAAAAAAAAAGGGTATCTGTTAAATCTACCATCTGATACCACAGTGAGGTTTGTTCAACAAATACACCAAAATACCTATTCTATCTAATTTAAATTAATAAAGGGGAACACTTTATATCATTGTGGACTATTGTACCCATCTTTATTGTTACTAGCAAATATATGCACCCTCCGGGTGCAAGTATCTAAGTTTTAATGTAATGAAATATCGTATTAAATTAGAAACGCTAATGAAACTAAATAAGAATGCAGATAAAAAGATTTGAAACAGAGGGGGATATAATCGAAAAATAGAACAACTGAAACTTACTCTTCCATCACTCTCGTCTTTCATTGTTATTTTTTCTAATTTAAGTATTTAGTTAAAAGAGGAAGTAAAGAATAAAATGACAGTTATTTTTTCTTGTTAATGGATTTCATTTAAGATTCATTGAAGGGATTTTTGCTTATATTCATTAAAATAAAACCAAACAGTTAGAAACCAATAATACTAAGAATATATTTATTAAAATTACATTTTTAATATCAATATGCAAATTAGCCTTCCGGTTCACACTGTAAACCGCTATTTTGTTGTATATATAAATACAATTGCATGTTGTTAGTATGTAGATATGGTTAACAGTATTAATAATGTAAAACAGTTTTATTAATAATTGAGGTTAAAATAAGGATAAATTCATGGTGAATGTGACGTCAATTACTAAGGGAATTGTGACTTGAGTAGTGATTTAGTTTCGGTTACAGACAGAAAAACACACAATCTCCATTATAATAAGATATATAGCATTGTCGGTAAAGCGTTCGGAATTATGATGTGGTTAATTTACATACTGGTTTTAACAAAACTGGGTTTATTAAATTATTACTTGGTGTTATTGATCTCTAATATTATTGTTTTATTTCCAAAATATTAAAATCAATCCTATGAATTACGTTATAACCAATAAAAACAATATTTGTCAACTTGATTGTAAGATAGGAGTGGATTTGTTCGGTTTCTGGTTCGATAGCGGCCCTCGCCAACTCAGCGTATGAGTAGCACAGAGATCTGTGCGGTAAAGTAAAGAGCTGATGGTAGGTATGGCGCTCCACTTCAGACGCTAAAACAATCTCCTTGGTCTAGTGCTAGTAAAAAAGGGGATAGACTCCCTCGCTGTCTGGCTGATACTGACATTAGGATGGTAAAGTGATGAGCTGATGGTAGGTGTGGCACTCCTCTTCAGACGCTAAAATAATTTCCTTGGTCTGGGGCTAGGAATCACAAGGTTTCTGGTTCGATAGCGGCCCTCGCCAACTCAGCGTATGAGTAGCACAGAGATCTGTGCGGTAACGTAAAGAGCTGATGGTAGGTATGGCGCGCCACTTCAGACGTTAAAATAATCTCCTTGGTCTAGCGCTAGTAAAAAGGGGATAGACTCCCTCACTGTCTGGCTGATACTGACATTAGGCTGGTAAAGTGATGAGCGGATGGTAGGTGTGGCACTCCACTTCAGACGCTAAAATAATCTCCTTGGTCTAGTAAAAAGGGATAGACTCCATCGCTGGCTGGCTGATAGTGACATTAGGCCCCTCTCAACGATATATACTGGCAAGAATATGCGATCCCCTGGCCTAATTATCCAAGTTTAACGTAATGAAATATATTACATTTAACTCGATCACTTCTTGTTAATAAAGACCATCGAATATAATTCCAAAATGATTTTTAGATACTATTTCTCTGAATGTTTGAGATGAGGCTTGAAGATTAGTATTATCTGCGTTATTCGGACTATTGTCCCCATCTTCATTGTTATTCGTATAACGTTTCGGCCGATATACCCTCCGGCCTTCTTGAGGTATTTCCAATTGGACACATGGCCGAGTGGATTAGGCAGTTGGGTTAAAAGACAGTTCTAAGTGACAGTTATCTCTGGTTCCCGAGTTCAATCCTGACTGAAAGCAGTTAGAAAATAATTAATTAGCACAACTCCTACCCCAGCTATGGTTAGCGGAATGAGAACAGGATACCCCCGTGGAATAAATAAAGGGTTAGGTTCAAAGTTCCGTGATGGCTCCCGAATACGGCAAGAAAGTTCCCGAGTTCGAAAAGAAGGTTTCCGAGTCCGAGAAGGATCCCGAGTCCGACAAGAAATACCTGAAGAAGGCCAGAGGGCATATCGACCGAAACATTGTACAAATAACAATGAAGATGGGGACAATAGTCCGAATAACACTAATAATACTGATTTTTAGATATTGAGACAATTAAGAGGCGACGACGACATCTTTAAAAAATAAATTTATTAATACCAGCTGTTTATCTACCGTGTGGTATCACGGGTTGGATTGTTCAACAAATATGCCAAAACATTTATTCTCTAATTGCAATGAATAAATGGGAACAATGTTTAATTTCATTTTCTTTTTTTTATCAACGTTTTCTGTTTCTTATAGTGAAGGGGGATCTCCAATCAAGAGGAAGTTTTTAACAATCAAATAATGAACGAGGAACCATGTCCAACTGGGATGGAAAGATGATCCACTGGAAATTATGCAAAAAACTAAAGTTTGACCATACAACAAAAACTGTATTTGCATAAACCAGAACATTTCTTGAGAATAAAACAGATACATTTCTCTGGGAAATTTGGAGAGAAAAAACGTATCACCTTATCCCAGCCAGAAGATCTTGTACACATTAACAAGAAAAAGAGAACTTGTCAACTGGTAGATTTTGAAGTTCCAGTAGTTTATAGGGTGAAGATGAAAAAGCCCCCCAAAAAAACTATTACATTTTTATAATTCTTTAACTCAACAGTGTCACGCTTCTTTGATCATGACACCTACGCAGCTTTCCTGTAGATACACCTCCTCACCCACGCAGCTTGTTTTTATTGGTTATAACGTAATTCATAGGATTGATTTTAATATTTTGGAGAATAAAACAATAATATTAGGGATCAATAACCCAAAGTAATAATTTAATAAACCCAGTTTTGTTAAAACCAGTATGCAAATTAACCACCTCATAATTCCAAAATAAGTTTCAGATTTTGAGACAATTTATTATATCTTTCACACCCCTAATTTGTGGTTGTCAAAGTGGGTATTTGCAGTTGTACCACAGATAGGTCACATTAAAATCTATTTTAACATACTTTGTGTATAAGAAAGGTTTGTGTGTGTCTACGTAAGTATCCACAAAAAGTGAGTTCGTCCTTCAGCAGCGGCCAGTGTGTATTGCTATTTTTAGTTATTTTTCTTTTTGTCCATTTTATTCTCTTTTCTTCCTTTTTATTTATTTAAATATTTATTCATTTTTTCTTCATTTCTGTTATTTAGTTTTTTCTTTCTCCTTCATATTCTTTCCTTCTTTCTTTCTTTCTTTTATGTATTAGTTGTTTGTTGTTATTTTCTTTCTTTCTTTATCCATTTATTTTTCACTTTTTCTTTCTTTCTTTCTTTCTTTTTACTATCTATTCTTTCTTTCTTTCTCTTTTACTTTCTTTCGTTTTATTATTATTTTTATTAGTTTTTTTACTTTCCTTTTCTTATGTATTTATCTATTGTCTTGTTTCTCCTATGCATTTTCTTTCTTTCTCTTAAGTTTTTAAATACCATCCTTGGCCAGTTGAAAAGGGCTTAAAGTAAGTAAGTCCTGAATTATGGAATCCTTTGGTAAGTGAATAAGTCCTATCCTGCGATAGGTAAAGATCCAGTGATTTAATCCTATGTCCGTCGTCCACGAAAGTCAAAGTAGTTATGGTCATTGTGCTCCGTTTAAGTATTGTATCAACAGCAGAGTACTGCCAGTGATTGGCCAAGGGAGATCATATGGTTCTTGACGAGTCTATAAGTAAAAGCGGGCGTCTAGCCCACACCTTATATTCCCAAAAAAGTCAACACTTTCTTCATTCATTTTATTTTTACTTTCTTTCTTTCTTTTTCGTGTGTATTCTTTCTTTCTTTCTTTCTTTCTTTTTCCTATGTTTTCTTCTTTCTTTATCTTTACTTTCTTTCTCTTCTGTATTCTTCTTTCTTTCTTTCTTTCCTCCTTCGATTGATTTTACTATTTGTTCTTCTTTCGATTATTTCTCATATTTTCTACTCTTTTTGTTTTGTTTTGTTTTTCTTTCTTTCTTTCTTTATTTATTTATTTACTTATTTATTTATTTATTCGTTTCTACCATTCATTTATCATTCCTTCTCCTTTTCATTCAATTTTCTTTCTCTTCCTCTTTCTCTTTCTCTTTCTTTTCTTTTCTCTTTCTTTTCTCTTGTTTCCTTCTTTCCTTCCTTTCTTCCTTTCTTTCTTTCTTTTCTTTGTTTATTCGTTTCTACCATTCATTATCATTCCTTCTCCTTTTCATTCATTTTTCTTCTCTTTCTCTTTCTCTTTCTCCTTCTTTTCTCTTTCTTTTCTCTTGCTTTCCTTCTTTTATTCGTCCTTTCTTTCTTTCTTCCTTCCTTTCTTTCTTTCTTTCTTTTTCCTCGCATTAAAAGACAAAAACCAAACAGGATCAGGAAATTCTCAAAGTCAACCTATTTGTGTATTTATTCCCGCCATTTTCTTGTTCTTTTCCCGCTCTTTTATAATTGTTCTTTCTTTATTGAGCGGCCATTATATCCGCCTCTCTCTCCCCTCGTGTAATATGAAGATTGTGTGAGTAAGTAATTGGAGAGCTTTATATTATTGTCAGTATTAAAAATAAAGAAAGAATAAGTCTTCTATTTGTCAACTTGATTGTAAGATAGGAGTGGATTTGTCAGGATGCTGCTGCTGCTGCTGCTGCTGCTGCTGCTGCTGCTGGTGGTGCTGCTGCTGCTGGTTCAAGACGCGTTGCTTTTCTGATAAGCATTATATAGAATGAGGTAAATAAAAGAGACGCTGGAAAGAAGAAGAAGAAGAAGAAGAAGAAGAAGAAGGAAGAAGAAGAAGAAGAAGAAGAAGAAGAAGAAGAAAATAGAGAAAAATACAGACTTTTTCTCTTTTTATCCTTTTTCATAATTTTAGGTGAGAAAGTAAGAACAAAATGATATGAAAGAAAGAAAGAAAGAAAAAGAAAGAAAGAATAAACGGATGAGAAGGAAAAACTTAAAGAAAGAATAAATGAATTAGAAATTTAAAAAATTAGAAAGAACGAAAAAAAAGACTGAAAGAAAGAATGAAGGGATCTCAAGAAAAGAAAGAAAGAAAGAAAGAAAAAGAATGAATGAATGCGAGTTAAAGAAATTCAGAAAAAAGGAAGAAAGGCTGAAAGAAAGAATGAAGGCATGTCAAGAAAAAAAAAAAAAAGAAAGAAAGAAAGAAAGAAAGAAAAGCTAAAATAACTTGGAAACATTCGAACCACACAAACCTATCAAAAAAAAAAAGAAAAACAAAGAAAACAAATAATATCTCAAATAAGAAAATATATAAATAAATGAATGAAAAACATAAAAATAAAAACATATCCATGTTGTATTTAGCAGCACCATTTTTCTTCTTTTTTTTTCTTTCTCGTTCTTTTTTCTCTTTCTTTTTTTCTTTTTCTTCCTTTTTTCTTTTTCTTTTATCTTTCTCGTTCTTTTTCTCTTTCTTTTTCTTCCTTTCTTCTTTTTCTTTTTCATTCTCGTTTCTTTTTTCTTTTTTCTTTTTCCTTTTTCTTCTTTTTTTCTTTTTCTTTTTCTTTCTCGTTCTTTTTCTGTTTTTTTTTGTTGTTTTTCTTCCTTTTTTTTCTTTTCTTTTTTCTTTCTCGTTCTTTTTCTTTTTTTTCTTTTCTTCCTTTTTTCTTTTCTTCCTTTTTTCTTTTTCTTTTCTTTCTTCGTTCTTTTTCTTTTTCTTTCTTTTTTTTTCTTCTTAGCTCGTTTACCTTAATCCAGGTGTCTCCTTCTTTTCTTAATTCCTGCTAAATCTCTTTCGGATAAGATAGATAGATAGATAAACAGAGAGAGAGAGAGAGAGAGAGAGAGAGAGAGAGAGAGAGAGAGAGAGGAGGAAGCTCATTCTGGTATCTTTTCTCTCTGTCAGAAAAGGACCTACACACTCTTCTTCTAAGAAAGAGAAACCTTCTAAGACTCCTTTATTGGATGTTTGAGTGTCCCTTGAAATTGTCTTAGTCACAAATCCACTTTGCCCCCCCCCCCACATACACGAACAAAGCGATCCCTTTTCAGGGGATTTACTATTTCGATGTATAGCTAACAAGTTTTCTTCTTCTTCATAACCTTCCTCTGCGTTTTTTTACTGGATTCCTTCATTATTATCTTACCATTTATTTTTCTCTACAATCGCGCACAGGAGTTATCCCGTTGTTATAGTGGCTAACGTGCAGGAGTTCTACATCGTGATAAGTAAGTTCGAATTCTAGTCTGGCTATTACGTCCACTTTCGAACTAATACCGTTAGGAAAGGTATGAACCCTTAAATAGTACCACTATTTGTCTTTCTACTTTGGTCCGCCCTGTCGGCTGGGGCGTCAGAATGCACCGACTGCACCTGTGCAGAGGGGTAAGACTCCCCCAATGGGGCCACCTGTTTGATGTGGGTGGCGACCCGTGATGCTTAAGGATAGAGCCCAGGTGGATGAGCAGTTCATGACATGCAATACTCCACTTTGGCCCTATCTTGGGCTAGACGGGCGGTCGGAGCACCTATATGATTTTCCCAACGCTGTTGCCCTTATGACAAGCCCCAACCCCTTTTTATCATATGGATGCTAGAAGGCGGTGGCTGCGGGTCTACATGTCCTGGGAATGACGTTAAACTCTATCTGATGGTGAGGTTCCAGTTCTGGAGGTTTGGAGAATGTGGAGCACCCCTTCATCACCATTGCTCCCTGGTCCACTCTGACCCGAAGTGGTAGTACCTGTTAGGGACCCATCTATGGGTTAAATAGAAAAATGTATTTATAAAAAAATTGTATTATCCATTAAGAATTGATTTATTTCAAAACTTTATCGGCATTAAATGACCCACTGAGGTTGATATGCCGTAAAACAAACCAAACCAAACAAACCAAATCTTTCTACTTTGATATTGTTGGGAAACGTTCAGGTTTGTTGCAAGTTATACAAACTAAAAGGGTGTAATGGTTAGAGGGAAATGGACTCGTCGACTCGAGTTCAAATCCTGGACGAGGCTGACTGCACTTGACATAGCGCTAATATCATTGGGAAAGATACGAGTCCATATATTCCCCCTCCAGCTATGGGTAATTAGTTGGCCAGACTGGGCTCTTTAACCTTGGATAGGTAACCAGTCTAAGAGAAGGAAAACTCTGAATTTAAACCTGTTAATCTCCGCTTAAGAAACTGACCTTGTGTCGCATCCTGCTCGTCCGGAGGGGTTGGTAAGTATATATATATATATATATATATTATATATATATATAGTGTGTGTGTGTTAGTAGTAGCATGTCCATTGTTCCGTGAAGAACCTCTATGAGGTAGGTTATTTTTTTAATGCTCTTATATATGTGAGGGAGGGTTCATGGGAGTTGGGTGTATGACTATATACACATATAGTCATACACACAACTCCCATGAACCCCCCCTCACATATATAAGAGCATTAAAAAAATAACCTACCTCAAAGAGGTTCTTCACGGAACAAATGGACATGCTACTACTAACATACCCGTCAACCCGGATTTTAATAGCATGCCAAACCCTCAAAAACACTTCAACTTTTATAGTTCTTCTATAATGCTCTCTTTCTAAATCTATAAACAATTTCTTCAAATAAGAAATCTTCTCCTGACGATGACCTAAGGTCGAAACTAGTTGAGAATAAACAACATATAAGAAATATTCCTGATTGTCTTATTACTTTTGTTCATATATATATATATATATATACTATATATATATATATATATATATATATATTAAAATCCAGTCTTGCTATTACGTTCGCTTTCGGGTTGATTGGTTGGTTTATTGATTTGTAACGCCATATCAACCCGTCTGGGGTTATGTCATGCCTAACGGTTAGGAAGTAATATACGTTGTGTATTTATATCTATAGTTTTAGTAATTGGTTTTAACAATGTGTTAGCACCATTAGGGATCATGTTGTATGGTATTTATTAAGTTCAATATCTATATCCTGTGGTATAATTTTATTTCACTCAAAATGGACAGAATGTCCTCCATGTTTAAATTTTCAAATAGATCTTTCATATTGTTAAAATAACGGTTTCTGATTTGAGCAAAAACCTGCATTCCATGAATAAGTGTTTAACAGTCAACGTTATTTGACATGTTTCACACTGTGGTTGTTGTTCTTGTTTGAGTATCTAGGAGTGCCTTAGTCTTCTGTGACCAATGCGTAATCGGGACACAATGACTTATTCCTTTCTAGACTTTCTTAAAGTTGGTCTCCAGCCTCCCAAAGTGGGTTTGATTAGGAAGAGTTTATTGTGGATGTTGTTATTCCAGTGTTGTTGCCATTTTGTATGAAGGAATCTATTAATTTTAGGTTTCAAATCAGAATATGGAATCTTTCACTTGCGGGGTAAGACCCTTGGAAAAGGTATGACTAGTTTGGTTGTCAGCTTGGTTTAATGGCACATCAAATCATGTGGTTTATTTTATTCCAATTTTTTTATTTACATATGCTTTGTTTAAAAATTCATTTTCATTAACTTCCCTAACAATAATAGACGCATTCCACGGAGGTAAGTATTTAAGTTTTACTATAATGAAATATATTATATTAGAAAGACTAACGAAATTAAATAAGAACACATATAAAAAAGATTACACTTATTTTAATTATATTTTAATTGGTTTCTATATAAAATTATTCACAGGATTGATTTATTGTTGGAGAATAAAACAATAATATTAAAAATCAATGACACCAAGTAATTATCTATTAAACCCGGTTTTGTCAAAACCAGTATGCAAATTAACCACACCATCTATTATGTAGAAGATTAGTTCTTAGAGATATATAAGACACATTTCAGGATTTTAAATAAACTAATAACACGGACTGTTTTGAGGCAAATCTAACTCAGATTTTCATAGGGACATCGTTAATAGATAATATTCATTGTATATTAAGAAAATTGAAAAAACACAGGTTTTCGACTGACCGTGGCTCGTGGTGAGGATGTAGTAGTCCCGAAAATTTACCCGGTTAAATAAATGAAACTCAAAACAAACTAGAGGCTTCAGATATTTATTCCTCAACTACCATATTACGCTAACAATATTAGCATAATAAGTACGTTAATGCTTCACTCCTAAGCCCAAACCTAGTATAAGTATCTCCTAAAACGGATACAAATACTAACATTCACCTCAAATATATATACCCACCAGAAGCATACGGAGACGCAAAATCCACATCATATATATATATATATATATATATATATATATATATATATATATATAGAGAGAGAGAGAGAGAGAGAGAGAGAGAGAGAGAGAGAAAGAGAGAGAGAGAGAAATTTTTTTTGCTCGTTTTTTACAGTTAAAATAGAAGCATTATTCATAATACGATATTTTTTTTTTTTCTTTTTTTTGAAGGCAAAATAATGCAGATTCATGTTGAAAAAATATATTTATTGAAGTATTTCTTAATTTTCGGATAATATCCATCTTCAGAGAATTTATTATAGAGTTGAAAATGTTCCATCAGATGGAACATTTTCAACTCTATAATAAATTCTCTGAAGATGGATATTGTCCGAAAATTAAGAATACTTCAATAAATATATTTTTCAACATGAATCTGCATTATTTGGCCTTCAAAAAAAATTAAAAAAAATCATTATATATATATATATATATATATATTATATATATATATATATAAACTAAAGTCCATATTTGTCTTACTTAGAAGGTTCGTGTGATAGGGAGTAGGTAAGTGGATTTTGTTGAGGGCTTTTGCTTCCAAGATTTGTTCAAGAAAGCACGCCTCATCCCTGTGTCATTCCCATCTTACTTTACGTGACATACTCCTAGGCACACGTATTTTATTGAAGATAAACATATTTTTGCGGGGGGCAGGGAGCGGGGGGAAATAAAGCGCATGTTTATGAAAGAAGCGAGTTGATAAAAGGCGAACATTGTAAAGGCGTTGACAACAATTGTCAGGAAACACGTAATTACTTCAGGGGAATGAAAACGAGTCTTAAAAATTTAATCTCTCCTTCTCAATAAACTTTCTATCTTTTTCATCTCGGTAATTAATACGATTCTTTTATTTTCTTATTCGTTCTGCAATTCTTCGATTTGTTTTTATTTTTGTTCTTGTTTTTTGTTTTTTACCATTCCTTTTCGTTTTTTCGTTTCCTGGTTTTCTACAAAGTCTGCGGAATTGGTCAACATTTTGGCAGAGATTTTTCGCCCTCTCCTCATCAGTCGGTTTTTCTTGCTTGAGTAAAAATTAACGCCGTTCAATGGCTTCTCTACTGCGCCGTATCAGTAACACTTGCAGGGCTGCCGGTGGTATTGAGAGAAATGTCGTTAGAGTTATCTTGTTTTTTGTTGTTTTGATTCTTGTTTTTCTATTTCTATTGCGAGAAATGATGTTACAGTTATCTTGTTTTTTATTATTTTTTTATTTTTTCTCTCTTGGATTTCGGATTCACGCATCATCATTCACCAAACACTAAGAAGGAGAGAGAGAGAGAGAGAGAGAGAGAGAGAGAGAGAGAGAGAGGGGGTGAGAGAGAAGGTGTGAGAGGAAGAGAGGCAGAGAGAGAGAGAGGGGTGAGAGAAAGGGGGATGAGAGAAAGTGAGAGAGAGGGGGAGGCTCAACAATTGATTTGAAGGTATATAGGTGTTCATAAGAATACTTGAAAAGACATATACTATTGCATTGAGAGAGAGAGAGAAAAGAGAGAGGAGAGAGAGAGAAAGGGAGGGGGAGAGGAGAGAGAGAGGGGGTAGTGAGAGAGAGAGGGAGCTCAACAATTGTGTATAAGATTAATTTGAAGGTATATAGGTGTTCATAAGAATACTTGAAAAGACATATACATATTTGCATTTGGAAGAGAGAGAGAAAGAGAGAGAAGAGAGAGGAGAGAGGAGGGAGGGGAGAGAGAGGGTAGTGAGAGAGAGAGGGGACTCAACAATGTGTATAGATTAATTTGAAGGTATATAGGTGTTCATAAGAATACTTGAAAAGACATATACGTATTTGCATTGAGGGAGAGAGAGAGAGGAGAGAGAGAGAGAGAGAGAGGGGGTGAGAGAGGGAGAGGAGAGAGAGGAGAGGGTGAGAGATGGGGATGAGAGAGAGGGGAGCTCAACAATTGTGTATAGATTAATTTGAAGGTATATAGGTGTTCATAAGAATACTTGAAAAAGACACACTATTTGCATTGAGAGAGAAGAGAGAGAGATAGAGAGAGAGAGAAAGAGAGAGAGAGATAAAGAGAGAGAGAGGAGAGAGAGAGAAAGAGAGAGAGTGTGTGAGTGTATGGTGTGGTGTGCGTGTGCGTGTGTGAGAGAAAGAGGGAGTATCTCACATGATTGTGTATAAATTAATTTAAAGTTATATAAGTGTCATAAGAATACTTGAAAGACATATACATATTTGCATTGAGAGAGAGAGGAGAGACAGACAGACAGACAGAGAGAGAGAGAGAAGAGAGAGAGAGAGAGGAGGGGTTGGTGAGAGATAAAGAAGTGAGGTGAGAGAGAGGGGTTCAACAATTGTGTATAGATTTAATTTGAAGGTATATAGGTGTTCATAAGAATACTTGAAAAGACATATAACATATTTGCATTGAGAGAGAGAGAGAAGAGTGATGACAGAGACAGAGACAGAGACAGAGACAGAGAGGGGAGAGAGACAGAGAAGAGAGAGAGAGAGAGGGTGGAAGAGAGGGGCTCAACAATTGTGTATAGATTAATTTGAAGGTATATAGGTGTTTATAAGAATATTTGAAAAGACATATACATATTTGCATTGAGAGAGAGTGTGTGTGTGTGTGTGTGTGTGTGTGAGAGAGAGATAGAGAGAGAGAGAGAGAGAGAGAAATAGTGAGCGAGTGTGCGTGTGTGAGAGAAAGAGGGAGTATCTCACATGATTGTGTATATATTAATTTAAAGTTATATAAGTCTTCATATATGCTTGAAAAGACATATACATATATGCACTGGGAGAGAGAGAGAGAGAGAGAGAGCAGAGAAGAGAGAGAGACGAGAGAGAAATGAGAGAGAGAGAGGAGAGAGAGAAAAAGGGGAGAGAGAGAGAGAAAGAGAGAGAGAAAAAAGAGGAGAAATGAGAGAAATGAGAGAGAGAGAGGAGAGAGAGAAGAGAAGAGAAAGAGAAGAGAGACAGAGAGAGAGAGGAGAAAGATTGTGTGTGAGAGAGAAGAGAGGATCACCTGATTGTGTCTAGATTAATTTAAAGGTATATAGGTGTTCATATGAACACTTAAAAAGACATATGCATTTTTGCTTTGACACACACATTTATGTATTTCATCTACAAATAATTGTTAAATATTAATCCATATACTTACAATACAATTCACACACACACACGTGCACCCCCCCCCCACACACACGGGCCGGGTTAGCTCAGTCGGTAGAGCGTTCGGCTAGAAACCAGTCCTCGCCAACTCAGCGTATGAGTAGCACAGGGATCTGTGCGGTAAAGTAAGGAGCTGATGGTAGGTGTGGCGCTCCACCTCAGATGCTAAAAAACAATTTCCTTGGTCTAGCACTATTGAAAAGGGGATAGACTCCCTCGCTGACTGGCTGATACCGACTTTAGACCGCCCCGACGACTTTACTTTACTTATATATATAATATATATATATATATATATATATATAATTGGTAAATAAAAAGCTTAAAAATTGGTCATTTTGTGGTTATAGATCTATTTCTACCCACAATTATCAGTGTATGCGTAATGAGTATCAACAAGACTACTGATTTTGTTGGAAATTGTAAACAGAAATTCAGGAGGCTTTATATACATTTTTCTGGAAATCCTGGAAGGTTTTTGATTACAGTTCTTCTTATCATCTTAGGGGGGGGGTGTTTATTGGCTAAGGAATTAGTTCGCCAGTTGGTCATATATATATATATTATATATATATATATATATATAAAGAAAATTTGAAAAAACAAGTATTCCGAAATTGGGATGAATTTAATAATCGATGTTTAAAACATTTCGGTTACATTGAACCTTCATCAGGATGTCTCTTGGGGTGAAGAAAATGATGGATGTTTTTATATGTGACAGGAGATGAAAATCTTTTTAGTTATGTAACTGTATTTGATCAGCGTTTTAATTTTGAAAGGCAAGTCGCGATCTACTCACGCGAAGGTGTCATGACGCGTGACGCCACTCGAAGAAATGCAAAAGACGAGAAAAAGTATTAATGGACTGATTATTTTTAAGAGAACATAGGGAAACAAAGTGGGAATGATAACTAAATAAATAATTAAATGAAGCCTGGTATTTAGTAATTATTTAACACTATTTAACTAGAAACGGAGATATAATAAATAATACATGTCGGTTATTAAGGGAACAAAGTGGGAATGATAACTAAATAAATAATTAAATGAAGCCTGGTATTTTGTAATTGTTTAACACTATTTTAGCTAAAAACGGAGATATATTGAAAAAACCATGTCGATTATTAAGAGAGGGCAAATGCGAAATTGCACAGGCTTCAAAAATCTGTCGTAGTCTTTTGTTGTGAATATGGGCTAATATTGTGGCATCATTGAAATTGAAGTTATGATTAGTTTCAGACATATGTTGGAGGAGGGTGTTCTGAAAATTGCCCAATTTAATATCGCGTTTGTGCTCATATAAACGCTTCTTGAGAGTTCTTGCTGTTTCCCCAATGTATTTTTTGTCGCAATCTTTACATGGAATTGCGTAAACACCAGCCTCGGATTTTATAGGATGGTGAGACCCCACATTGAGTAAGCTTCTAATTGATTTGGATGAAATAGTAACGATTTTGATACCAAGGTGGTGTAAATTGTTTTCTATAGAGTTAGTGGAAGGGTTATTAGGTAAAACTATGTATCTATGGGGAAGTTTTGTTATATTAGAAGATGTATTAGTGGGGGTTTGTGACTGTTTTCCTTTATGGATTTTGAGAGCTTTGGATTTAGCAGATTGTATGAAAGATTTAGGGTAAAGAAGATTTATAAAGGAATTTTCTATATAATTGAACTCATCGTCTAGGTATTTAGGAGTGCAGATACGGAGGGCTCTAAGATAGAAGCCAATAATAATTCCTTTTTTAATGCTGGTATTGTGGTGTGAGTAAAAGTGTATGTGGTCATTTTTACAGGTGGATTTATGGTGGACTTTGAATTCTAATTTGTCTTTATTTTTTATGAGTAAAATATCCAAAAAAGGTAAAGAATTATTGGATTCTAATTCATGCGTAAATTTTATGGTGTGTTCAATTTTATTTAGGCTATCAGTAATCTTGTTTATGTCAAGTTCTTGTGGGTAGATGAGTAAAATATCATCGATGTAACGAAAATAACTAGAATTCTTTGGAATTATATAACGAAAAGGGCCAGATTCTAGAAACTCAAGATAAAGACATGCGAGAACCCCACTGAGAGGGGATCCCATGGGCAAACCAAATTTCTGTTTTATAATAGATGTTGTTGTATTGGAAATAGCAATGTGATGTGCATAAAGTACAAATTTTAATTATTTTAGAGATGGATAGAGGTAAGTTAATGTTAATTTTTGATAGGTGATTTTGTAATCGTTTTAAGCATTTGTCTACCGGAATATTAGTAAACAGAGATTTTATATCAAGACTAGCTAAGGATTTGTTTTTTATATTGATGTTGGTTAATTTGTTGAGAAGTGAGCCAGAATTAATTATGTGTGCTTCGCTAATAGTACCTAATAAAGGGGATAGGGTTTTGGCTAAGTATTTGGCAATATTATGGGGGGCAGAACCAATACCAGAGATAATTGGTCTAAGAGGAATATTTGGTTTATGGGTTTTGGGAAGGCCATAAATCTTTGGGATAGTGGAGTGGTAATTTATGAGCGAGGACCAGAATTTGTCCTCCTTGGAAATTAATTTTTTATACGATGTATTAAAATTATGTATGTTTTTTGTGATAGTTTGTGGAGAGATTTGTTCATATGTGTTATTGTCATCAAGTAAGTCCATTAACTTACGGTTATAGTCACTGGAATCCATGATAACAACACCACCACCTTTATCAGAAGGTGAAATGACAATGTTGTTGTTGGAGGATAGAGTTTTTAATGCGGTCATGTATCTCCTTGGTAAGTGTGTTCCTCAGTTTGATAGCTGGTGGAGGCAGCTATAATACCCTGTACAAAGCCTTTGTTAAAATCAGAGTCATGATGTTTATAGTTTATATCAATCAATTTTCCCATGTTATGGGTTTTGATGCCGGTGGCGAATTTTAATCCGAAACTGAGGGCTTCTGTTTCCAATGTATTGAGTGTGGTGTTAGAAATATTTACAACCAGATCATTTCTGCCTAACTTTTTCCAGCTGCTGTTATTACATAAAGTTTTTAATTTAAGCTTGAGCTTAGAAATGTGAATGTTGTTAATATTGTTAATTCTGATTTGATTTTCTCAGCGTTCTGTGGGACATGCAATTTTTCAGTCGTATGTTACTCCAAGTATTCTGGCTTTTCGAAGATTTCATCCTCGGAATGTTTTAAATATGAATCATAATATTAGCCCATATTCATAACAAAAGACTACGACAGATTTTTGAAGCCTGTGCAATTTCGCATTTGCCCTCTCTTAATAATCGACATGGTTTTTTCAATATATCTCCGTTTTTAGCTAAAATAGTGTTAAACAATTACAAAATACCAGGCTTCATTTAATTATTTATTTAGTTATCATTCCCACTTTGTTCCCTTAATAACCGACATGTATTATTTATTATATCTCCGTTTCTAGTTAAATAGTGTTAAATAATTACTAAATACCAGGCTTCATTTAATTATTTATTTAGTTATCATTCCCACTTTGTTTCCCTATGTTCTCTTAAAAATAATCAGTCCATTAATACTTTTTCTCGTCTTTTGCATTTCTTCGAGTGGCGTCACGCGTCATGACACCTTCGCGTGAGTAGATCGCGACTTGCCTTTCAAAATTAAAACGCTGATCAAATACAGTTACATAACTAAAAAGATTTTCATCTCCTGTCACATATAAAAACATCCATCATTTTCTTCACCCCAAGAGACATCCTGATGAAGGTTCAATGTAACCGAAATGTTTTAAACATCGATTATTAAATTCATCCCAATTTCGGAATACTTGTTTTTTCAAATTTTCTTTATATTGTCGGATTTATTTCCATATTTACTCCCATTTTGTCCTTTTGAAAAACAAATTCTGAATTCAACAACATCGCAACAATGGATGACTTCAGATTGATCCGTAAATACAAAAACCTACTGATCTCTGCCCATTCACTTCAAAACAGGAGAACATTTTTGAACAACTGTATTCTTGAGAAAGTTATACCACCAGTACATCTAATATTTTAAAACCTTCATATCAATATTCCCGGACTACATAAAAATATATCTCGAAACTTCAACAAATATTTAAAACATTCGAGGATGAAATCTTCGAAAAAGCCAGAATATTGGACGTAACATACGACTGAAAAATGCATGTCCCACAGAACCGCTGAGAAAATCAAATCAGAAATTAACAATATTAACAACATTCACATTTCTAAGCTCAAGCTTAAATTAAAAACTTTATGTAATAACAGCAGCTGGAAAAAGTTAGGCAGAAATGATCTGTCGTAAATATTTCTAACACCACACTCAATACATTGGAAACAGAAGCCCTCAGTTTCGGTTTTAAATTCGCCACCGGCATCAAAACCATAACATGGGAAAATTGATTGATATAAACTATAAACATCATGACTCTGATTTTAACAAAGGCTTTGTACAGGGTATTATAGCTGCCTCCACCAGCTATCAAACTGAGGAACACACCTTACCAAGGAGATACATGACCGCATTAAAAACTCTATCCTCCAACAACAACATTGTCATTTCACCTTCTGATAAAGGTGGTGGTGTTGTTATCATGGATTCCAGTCACTATAACCGTAAGTTAATGGACTTACTTGATGACAATAACACATATGAACAAATCTCTCCACAAACTATCACAAAAACATACATAATTTCAATACATCTTATAAAAAATTAATTTCCAAGGAGGACAAATTCTGGTCCTCGCTCATAAATTACCATCCACTATCCCAAAGATTTATGGCCTTCCCAAAACCCATAAACCAAATATTCCTCTTAGACCAATTATCTCTGGTATTGGTTCTGCCCCCCCATAATATTGCCAATACTTAGCCAAAACCCTATCTCCCCTTTATTAGGTACTATTAGCGAAGCACACATAATTAATTCTGGCTCACTTCTCAACAAATTAACCAACATCAAATATAAAAACAAATCCTTAGCTAGTCTTGATATAAAATCTCTGTTTACTAATATTCCGGTAGACAAATGCTTAAAACGATTACAAAAATCACCTATCAAAAATTAACATTAACTTACCTCTATCCATCTCTAAAATAATTAAAATTTGTACTTTATGCACATCACATTGCTATTTCCAATACAACAACATATTATAAACAGAAATTTGGTTTGCCCATGGGATCCCCTCTCAGTGGGGTTCTCGCATGTCTTTATCTTGAGTTTCTAGAATCTGGCCCTTTTCGTTATATAATTCCAAAGAATTCTAGTTATTTTCGTTACATCGATGACATTTTTACTCATCTACCCACAAGAACTTGACATAAACAAGATTACTGATAGCCTAAATAAAATTGAACACACCATAATTTACGCAACGAATTAGAATCCAATATTCTTTACCTTTTTTGGATATTTACTCATAAAAAAAAGACAAATTAGAATTCAAAGTCCACCATAAATCCACCTGTAAAAATGCCACATACACTTTTACTCACACCACAAACCAGCATTAAAAAAAGGAATTATATTGGCTTCTATCTTAGGCCCTCATCTCTCTCTTTTT
>CM042168.1:80780248-80790248 GCA_023376005.1 Doryteuthis pealeii
CAGGTGCGTCACGTTTAATTAGGGTCTTGTGCACCTAACCCGTACAAGTGGGGGTACGAGGTAAATACAATGTATAAGGCGCAACAGTATTAATAATGTAAACAATTTTATTAATAATTGAGGTTTAAATAAAAATAAAAATGGAGAATGTGGTGTAAAATAACAAAGGGAATTGTGACTTGAGAAGTAATGATATTAGTTTCGGTTACAGACAGACAAACCCACAATCTCCATTATAATAAGAGATATGGGAAGATTGGGAAAATAATACACAATTTGGGGAAATGTTATTGATGTACATAACACTTTAAAATATCTAAATTGAATTGGTTCGAAAAATAGAAACGGAACCTTTGACTTTAAAGATAATTGATTCTAATAACGAAGTTTTTTTAATATAATATGTAGACACAGATCTCCGAATTTAAGTGAAAAAGACGATTATAAACTGGTGGGACAATTGAATGAGCTACCTTTTACGTCGTATAAATTTGAAAATAATGGTCGGATATTTCAATTTACCTCATGTAGATTGGGTAAATGATTTTGTTGTGTCTCCTGTAAATTCAATGAATCAACATTTTAGAATGCACTACGAATATTTGAATTTATTTTCAATAAAAGACACTAGATGCAAACTGAGAGGAAAAAGTTTGTTTTTTTTTAATTTATTAAATCAAGATTTTATTAAAATTATGAATGTTTAATATCATCGTTGGGTAAATCTGATCATACATGTATTGAAAAAGAAGGTAAAGTGATTGATATTGTATCAATATTGTCGATGTCACTTTTAAAGTTTATTCTGAGAAGATTGGAAAAAAAGAGATGCCCAAGGAGACAAAAAATTAAATTATAAAAAAAAATCAATAATATATGCGTTTAACCCTTTTATCACTTTCTCACTCTTTCTTGCTTTCTTTATTCTCCCATCTCTCTCTCTCTCTCTCTCCTCTCTCTCTCTCTCTCTCTCTCTCTCTCTCTCTCTCTCTCTCTCTCTCTCTTTCTTTTCTGCCATTTAAGCTTTTTTCTTCTCTAGTCCTGTCCTCCCTGCGTACTTTTTCCTTCTCCCACAAGTCTCTCTCCCTCTTTCTCTTTCTCTTTCTCTTTCTCTCTCTCTCTCTCTCTCTCTCTCTCTCTCTCTCTCTCTCTCTCTCTCCTCTCTCACACACACACATACACACACAAACTCTCTCTCTCACTCGGTCTCTTTTCCTCTTTCTCTCTCTCTCGGAGGTTTTATCTCTCTGCACCCTTCCCTCTCTCTCTCTCTCTCTCTCTCTCTCTCTCTCTCTCTCTCTCTCTCGCTCGCTCGCTCGCTCGGCCTCTTTTTCTCTCTTCCCTCCTCTCTCTCTCTCAGAGGTCTTATCTCTGCATCCCTCCCCCTCTCTCTATATATATATCTATCTATCTCATATATATATATATATATATATATATATATATATTCAATTTGACCGCCCAGTCAGCTTGGCTTGTAGAACACACAGACTGCACCTCTGCAGAGGGGTAAAATCCCACCTCTGGTGTTACCTGTTGTCCATGCGTGGCGAATCATGAGGCTTAAGGTGGAAACCTCGTAGGTGAGCAGTCAATGACATGCAACACTACACCTTGGCCCTTACTTAGACTAGGCGAGCGTTTGGGCGGGCGGAGAGGCCCATCTTCAATAAATCCTTTCAATGAACCCATTTTATCATATATTTGCGAAATGAAAAATAAAGGAAAGAAAATGCTGAATGGATAAAATAGATTTTATTTTATTTTATTTTACCGACACGTGTTTCGGTCAGGATTTTATCAATGTACATATGTACTCTATCCATTATTATTTTAACTCCAAAATAAAATGTCAATAATAGAAAATACACTTTTTTTTATTAGTATACAAGGAATAACGGCCTTCGTCAGAGTAAATTCTTTGGGGTTTTAAATCAAAGCGGTTAAAAATGTTTTTTTTAATTTGTAGTTTTCTATTATTCATATTTAAAATAATAATAGATAGAGTACATATGTACATGGATAAACTCCTGGCCGAAACACGTGTCAGTAAAATAAAATAAAATTAAATCTATTTTATCCATTCAGCATTTTCTTTCCTTTATTTTTCACTTCAACATACCGTCGGATTCGCTTCCATTTTCAACTTACACAGACACAGTCACAAACACACACACACACACACACAACACACATATATATATATATATAATATACATATATATATATACATATATATGTATATATATAATATATACATATATATGAATATATATACATATATATATATGTATATATACGTGTGTTATATATATATGTATATATATATATATATAATAATGTGTGTGTGTGTATATGTGCCGGTTTAGCTCAGTCGGCAGAGCGTTCGGCTAGGAATCCCAAGGTTTCTGGTTCGATACTGGCCCTCGCCAACTCAGCGTATGAGTAGCACAGGGATCTGTGCGGTAAAGTGAGGAGCTGATGGTAGGTGTGGCGCTCCACCGCAGACGCTAAAATAATCTCCTTGTCTAGCGCTATTAAAAGGGATAGACTCCCTCTCTGTCTGACTGATACGACATTATGCCGCCCCGTCGACTTTACTTACTTATATATGTATATACATATATATCTATATATATATATTATGTATATTATATGTATATATATATATATATATATATATATATATGTGTGTATGTGTTATGTATATTTTCTCATTCTTATTTCTATATACAACACAGCGGACATGATAGAGAAATCATATTTTGTTGTGATCCATCTATTCGTCTCTATTTTTCCTATCATTTAACACTCCATGGTCTCTAGTCAGCGAGATCTCGCGATATTTCCTGTCACGTGTACTTCCGAACGACAACTTTAAAGCCGGAAGTGTTGTCATAGCCAGCCTATTGGAGGTATGGGGCAGGCGTCACGTTGGCCGTCCTGATAATCAACTCCTTGCATTCGCAAAGATCAACAAATGCTTGAAAATCGACAATTCAAAATGTCTTGGATTTTTTTTTATCTTCATACAATTCAGAAATGGATCCCAGTTGATGTTTCCCACGTCCTTCTGACATCTCGTTAGCTCTCTCTGGGATCCATTATTTTAATTAATTAGTGAAACGAACGAAAGAAAGAAAGAAAGAAGAATGAATGAAAGAAAGAAAACAGAAAAAGAAGGAAAGAAGAAAGAAAGAAAGAAAAGGAAAAAAGAAAGAAAGAAAGAAGGAACGAATGAATGAAAGAAAAATGAAGAAAAAGAAAGAAGAAAGAAGAAAAGGAAAAAAAAAAAAGAAAGAAGAAAGAAAAGAAAGAAAGAAAAGAAAGAAAAAGAAAAGAGAAAAAAAAGAAAGAAAGAAAGAAAAAGGAAGAAAAAAAAGAAAAAAAAAGAAAAAAGAAGAAAGAAGAAAGAAAGAAAGAGAAAAAGAAAAAGAAAGAAGAAAGAAAAGAAGAAAAGAAAAAGAAAAGAAGAAAGAAAAAAAGAAGAAAGAAAGAAGGAACGAATGAAAGAAGAAAAATGAAAAAAGAAGAAAGAAGAAAGAAGAAAGAAAGGAAAAAAGAAAGAAAGAAAGAAGGAAAAAAGAAAGAAAAATGAAGAAAGAAGGAAGAAGAATGAAGAAAGGAAAGGAAAAAAAGAAAGAAAGAAGGAACGAATGAAAGAAAGAAAGAAAAATGAAGAAAGAAGGAAAAGAAGAAAGAAGAGAAAGAAAAAAAGAAAGAAAATGAAAGAAAGAAAAATGAAGAAAGAAGGAAGAGAAGAAAGAAAGAAAAGAAAAGGAAGAAAAAAAAGAAAGAAAGAAGAAAATGAAGAAAGAAGAAGAAGAGAAAGAAAGAAGAAAAAGAAAGAGAAGAAGAAGAAATGAAAGAAAGAAAAAGAAGAAAGAAGAAAAGAAGAAAGAAAGAAAGAAAAGGAAAGAAGAAAGAAGAAACGAATGAAAGAAAAAAGAAAGAGAAAGAAGGAAAGAAGAAAAGAAAGAAAAGGAAAAAGAAAGAAAGAAAAAATGAAGAAAGAAGGAAAGAAAAAGAAAGAAAGAAAGAAAAAGACAGATTAGTTCGTTGGTGCTATGCCATGTCAACTATTCCAGTTTTTATACCGAACACACATACACACATATATATATATATATATATATATATATAAGTAATCCACAGACACGTGTTTCGAAGTAGCACTTCTCATCAGTGTGGTTATACAATTAACAGCTACCTCTGGCCGGGTTTGAGACCCGAATAAACTTTCGCCCGCCAATCCTCTTACCCGTATGGCCAGAAGCAGCTGTCAAATATAGCAGAATATTTAATCGGTACATTTCTAAGCGGAAATGAATTCACTAGAGGCCTCAAACATTTTTGAACAAAGCGAGGGTTAGATAGACGCCAGTTTTCGGGGAATCTGCAATTAAATTCCTATTAAAGTGCTCGACCTAACTCTCTCTCTCTCTCTCTCTCTCTCTCTCTCTATATATATATATATATATATATATATATATATATATATAGAGAGAGAGAGAGAGAGAGAGAGAGAGAAAGAGAGAAGATAGATAGAATATATAGATATGAACAGAATGATAGATAGATAGATATAGATATGAACTGAATCAGATAGATATAAGCTAGATAGATAGATAGATAGATAGATAGATATGAACAGAATCATAGATAAATAGATATGAACACTCAGATAGAAAGGGTAATCCTTAACTTGTTCCTCGTAAATTCCTACCATGAAATAAAATGAACCCTAATTTTATGTCCGTGTTTTTCGCAATAAATGTTTTATTCTTCTTGCACCCGTTATTTACAAATGGTTAGTTTTAAAGTGGGGGTTCGTTTTTACACTTCAACTTTTTACTCGTAAATTCCTATCCTAAATGCCCAAGCCTAATTGTATGGTAGGAATTTACGAGTAAAAAGTTGTATATTACCTTTTGTTGTTGTTATTTCTTTTCTTTTTGGCTTTGGTACTCTAAAATAAAAATTTCAGATTTTAATTTTTTAAAACAAAATTACGGTCATAAAAAGAGGATCCAATTTATGCCTAAACATTCTCACAAAATAAAAAATTTTAGAATATACATATTGAAGTGAATATTAAAATAAATAAAGAAAATATATTCATTATTGTAAAATAATGGGTGCAAGAAAAATAAAACATTTATTGCAAAAAACACGGACATAAAATGATACTTCACGATACTAAGGTGTGTCTAGATTGACCTAATCTGGTATAAGGCTAAAATTATAGAGCCACCAGTATGTATATGTATATATATGGGTGCTATATTTATAAGTAAACAGTGCTCAATATCATGGATAGAGCATTTATATCTAAGTTAATGTAGTGTGGACAGGTCCTAAAAATTATATAGGGGAGAAGCTATCAGTGGGCAGGCACCGTTGACGTTGACTCCACCTCAGATGCAAAAAAAAAACAATCTCGTTGGTCTAGCGCTATTGAAAAGTGGATAGACTCCCTCACTGCGCTGATGAAATGTGGATAGACTCCCTCACTTGCCACCCTGACAACTTACTTTAACTTATCTAATCACCCTGTATACATAGTGACCCAGAAAAAACAGAACCCAAATTATTTATTTATTTTCCCATTAAACTAACCCTAAACCCCAACCCTAACCCTAACCCTAACCCTAAACCCTAACCCTAACCCCGGAGTTAAAATTAACAGTTTTATCACAAAATTCGTGGGTTCTGTTTTTTCTGGGTCACCCTGTAATATCATGTAACTCAACTAGGGGAGGGTTAAGGTTAGGGTTAGGGCTTAGGGTCACGGTTAGGGTTTGTGTTGGTGTTTAGGGTTAGTTTAATGGGAAAATAAATAAATAATTTGGGTTCTGTTTTTTTCTGGGTCACTATGTACACAGGGTGACCCAGGAAAAAAACAGAACCCACAAATTTGGTAATAAAATTGTTAATTTTAACTAAGGGGCTTTAGGGTTAGGGTTAGGGTTTAGGGTTAGGGTTAGGGTTGGGGTTTAGGGTTAGTTTAATGGGAAAATAAATAAATAATTTGGTTCTGTTTTATCTGTAATATCATGTTACTCAACTAGGAAATAACCTCATATTTTTTATGGGGGTCCCTCTTCGGCATCGATATCCAGTACGTAAACTTTGACCCTCCTGGTTCATATGAGCCCATGTTGGTATGTGTATCTTCTGTGTCTATGTGGTCATGTAAGTGCATGTGTTGTGTGTAAGCTTGTGTATGTCTATGCGTGTACATGTGTGTAAATATTTTGTGTATGTGGGTTTGTACGTGTGTGTATTCTTATTTGTGCATAATCGTATGTGTTATTCGTGTGTATGTGCAATGCACGCATGTGTGTATATGTGTTTATATACACGTAAGTGTGTATATGTTTATGTATGTTTGTGTATCATGTGCATGTGTGAAAAAGTGTGCATATGGCCCTGTGTTGTATATGTATTTCTGTATATATATATATATATATATATATATATATATATATATATATATATACACACACACACACCACACACACACACATATATATATATATATATATATATATAACTGGGTATGAGTGCATAATATATATTTGCCAACCACACCAAGAGCAGGATGTGACACAAGGTCAATTTCTTATGCGGAGTTCAACAGGTTTGAATTCAGAGTTTTCCTTCTCCTAGACCGGTTGTCTAACCAAGTTAAAGAGCCCAGTTTGCCCTACTATTTTACCCATAGCTGGAGGGAGAATATATGGATTCATACCTTTCCCAAGGATATTAGCGCTATGTGAAATGCAAACAGTTTCGTCTAGGATTTGAACTCGGGTCGACGAGTCCATTTCCCACGACTCTAACCATTATGCCACGCGCCACCATCTTTGCATATACGTGCGTATATACGTACGCCTGGATATACATGTATGTGTACATATTTGACTATGCGTGCATATACGTTTATGTGTGTATATTTGTATATGAGTGTATATACGTCTGTAATATTTATATAAACATGCATATATATATATATATATATATATATATATATATATTATATATATATATATATATATATATGAGTGTGTATGTGTATATATTTATTTATTAATGCATATATACGTATATGCGTATATACTTGTATGCGTTCATATACGTGTGTATGTTTATATTGGTGTATATTTGTGCATGATTGAAGAAATGTGTATTTGTGCATATACTAGTTTGTGTATCTATATGTGTGTATGTGAGTATATACGTGTACTTGTGTATGTGCACACATGTGTGTACGCATATGTGTGTACGATTTGTATCCGCAAGTCGTCACGCACTTGCTTTCCGGTTGTAATAAGTCAAAAATAATTAAATTCATTATGAGAAAATGTAATTTTCTGAAAAAAAAAAAATTCTAAAATTTAAAAAAATCCTAGAAACTAAATGGATGCTGAAACGGATGAGGGTGCAGGGAAGAAGCCCTGCTGGGTGTGAAGATCAGGATCTGATGAAGACTACTCACCCCCACACGGTTATTAAAAATTTTGAACTGACGGAAACCTGACAAGAAATTCGAAAGACAATCAAGTCATTTTACTCAATGACCCAAGAGCACTCGACAATCAATTGGTGATTTTTTATAATAGTTTCAATTTTTCCTCTTTTTTTTTCAATTTCTAAAAAAAAAAAATATTAATTGTTTCTTTTGTTTCAAATATAGTATCCACCAATGTTGCAAGTCTGTGGATCTCAGTTTAAATCTCGGAATAAAGCCAATACCGGGTTATAAGAAAGCTGTAACGTTGTCGTATATCTGGTCACAGTACCCAAAGCGATATACATAACGCGGCGCGGCGATGGCGGCGATGTATTCAGCGTACTAAAAATGTCTTCTTGTTGATAAAAATTACAACGCGAGAAATATGTAGTCACAACTGCTAGCCTTTATTTCTAGGGTAGGCTCGTCTTGTGGGCTGTATCGGAGAGGAGGAAAGGCAGAGAGAAAGAGAGAGAGAACACTACTTGATTACTGTGACCCCATACTTTGGCGCCAAAGGCCCGTCCGTTCTCCTACGCGTCCGAAAGCAAAAAGTGGCCGGTCCCTTTTTTCGTTGTTTCACGTCACCACGTGACTTCCGGTCAACACCCGAAACTTCCGGTTGACACTGAATTCTCCATTCGGGGTCACGCTCCAGTCACATCATCGTTCATCCTGTTTTGCTCATCACTATTTTTTAAACCTTTATCATCTCTTATTTCTTCTTCTTCCTTTTCTAACATAGTAGTTCTAGCTCACAAAAGTCAGGATAATATCCCCATCTTGCTACAAAAGCTTCCCATGCTGCAGATATTCCCTTTTCAGGACACCAATGCAGAATAAGAGAAGGAAAAGGCACAATAAATGTTACATAATTATTAGATACCTAATATTTATGTGCAATAGTGTAGGAATCAAAATTGCCGTCATAAGCTGCAGCCCATGGCCTTGAAGGATTTGAATGACAAGGCTTGACCTATCCTGATCCTTCCTTCCGGTGGATACCGTAAGAATCGGTGGAGAAGACCCTCTTCCGGTTTAGATTAGAAATAGATTTTAGTCAGTCGGTGAGAAACCACGACGGTAGTGAGTCGTGTTATACACGCTCCGACTCGATCTGCGCAGGTAGTCTGGTGGGGGATATCGAGAATAAAATATGATCAAAGTAAATCGAAGTCTTGTGTTATTATCTAAAAACTAACAATGACACGGGGCTTCTGATAAAGAGAAATCTCCAATGGAAGACCAGACACGAAGTCCCCAAGAAAAGTCCAGACGTTAGAAGAGACCTAGAAGAACTTAAGATGTCAGAAGAACAGAAGAAGAATAACCTAAATAGATAGATAGTGAACAGACTGAGATAGATAGATAGTGAACAGACTGATATAGATAGATAGATAGATAGATAGTGAACAGACTGAGATAGATAGATAGATAGATAGATAGATAGATATGAATAAACTGAGAAAGATAGATAGATAGATAGATATGAACAAACTGAGATAGATATATAGATGGTGAAAAGACTGAGATAGATAGATAGATATGGACAAACTGAGATAGATAGATAGATAGATATATAGATAGATAGATAGATAGATAGTGAATCAACTGAGGTAGATAGATGGACAAATATGAACAGACATAGATAGATAGATAGATAGATAGACTGATAGATAGATAGATATGAACAAAGGGATATAGATAGATACATAGTGAACAAACTGAGATAGATAGATAAATAGATAGATAGATAGATAATGAACAGACTGAGATAGATAGATAGATAGATAGATAGATAAATTGATAGATAGATAGATAGATAGATAGATAGATAGATATGAACAAAGGGATATAGATAGATACATAGTGAACAAACTGAGATAGATAGA
This sequence comes from Doryteuthis pealeii, assembly GCA_023376005.1. NCBI lineage: Eukaryota > Metazoa > Mollusca > Cephalopoda > Myopsida > Loliginidae > Doryteuthis > Doryteuthis pealeii. The sequence continues at coordinate 80,789,657 of CM042168.1, forward strand.
TAAATAGATAGATAGATAGATAGATAATGAACAGACTGAGATAGATAGATAGATAGATAGATATCCCTTCTTTAGGACACCAATGCAGAACAAAAGAAGGAAAGGTAAGTAATGAGAAGGGTATGCAACATAAACATTGACAGTAGAACAACACAAGGTGGTATGAAACTTGCCCATGCAGCAGATATCCCTTTTTCCCGACATCGATGCAAGCCAAGTGACAATTGGGTCATTTCACTAGATGACCCAAGAGCACTTTACAATAAATTGGCGATTTTTTGATGATTAATTTTTCTCCTTCTTTAAAAAAAAATTACATAGCACCCATCAATCTTTAAAGGTGGATCTAAATCTCAACACAAGGCCAATACAAGATTCTATTAATGTTGCCAATGCAGCAGATATCCCTTCTTCAGGACACCAATGCGGACCAAGAGTAGGAAATGGTGCAATAAACATTGAATGACCCAAGAGCATTCGACAATCAATTGGTGATCTTTTATGATAGTTCAAATTGTTCCTCTTCCATTTTTTCAATTTCTAAAAAAAATAAATAATAATAATTTTTCTTTCAAATATAGTATCCACCCAA
>CM042168.1:80792748-80807748 GCA_023376005.1 Doryteuthis pealeii
ATTCATTAAATTAATCTTATTTATTTTGAATTTGTTAATTAAGAAAGAAATTCGAAATCGTGATGAGTTATAAAATTGATTGAAGGAAACTTTTATAAATAGGTTTATTTGCTTTATTTTTTATGAATTTATCATATTATTTGTTTAAAAGGAAGAAAACTTTGATTTTTAAAAAAAAGAAAAGATAAGAAGCTAACAAACAAATTTATAGAATTTTTTTCTATCTGTCTATTCACATATACAAGGGAGAGTCAAAAAGAGATGTCATTTTGTTTAGGACAGGTATAATTACGAACACAGGAACATGTATTTTATAAATAGGTTTATTTGCTTTATTTTTGTGAATTTATTATATTATTTGTTTAAAGGAAGAAAACTTCGATTTTCAAAAACAAAAACAAAAGAAGTTAACAAACAAATTTATATAATTAATGAAACAATTAACCCCATAGTCCATATATATATATATATATATATATATATATATATATATATATATATATATATATATATATGTGTGTGTGTGTGTGTGTGTGTGTGTGTGTTAAATATCTCCAGTTTTTGCTTTTTGTGCAAAAATCATATAAATTTGAGTTATATTTTAAGATATTTAAACATTAAAATATACATAGAAATAGCATTGAAAATTTACTTAAAAATGTTCAGCACTTATAAATACCAAAAGTAACAAATAAATACACCATGGATGTTTGCACCCACTCAAACCAGGTGATGCTGGGTATCCACTTCTAGTATTTCAAATATTTACCCACACACACATATGTATAAAATTTCGATTTTCAAAAAAAAAAAAAAAAAAAATAACAAACAAATTTATAGAATTTTTTTCTATCTGTCTATTAACATATACAAGGGAGAGTCAAAAAGAGATGCCATTTTGTTTAGGACAGGTATAAATACCAAAAGAGGAACATGTATCATACATCAAAATAAAGCACGTCATCAGTGGATCACATCCCTACTTCTCCACAGTCACCGTTTCTCTCAATAGCAATGATCCACCTTCGATTAATAGCATGTATCCCTGCCCCGTAAAGTTCTGTTGACTGTTCTTTGAGCCACTTCTTCACTACAGATTTCATTTCCTCGTCACTGGAATAATGTTTGTCTCTCAAACCCTATTTCATGGGGCCGAAGTGACGATAGTCTGAAGGCGCTAAATCTGGTGGATATGGAGGATGCGATAAATTTGTCCACCCGAATGAGGCGATTTTCTCACCTGTCCTGATGCTGTGTGTGTGATCGAGCATTTTCATTAAAAAAAGTGGACATTGTCGATTTGCAAGTTGAGTCTTACCCCTCGGATTCTTGCTCTGAGCCTAGTTAGGGTCGTAATGTAGACCTCACGTAGACCTCAATGTCAACCTGCTGGGACATTTCTATTTAACCCTATAGATGAGACCCTAACAGGTACTACCACTCCAGGTCAGAGTGGACCTAGGAGCAATAGTGAGCAATACAACATGTCACTTGGAGAGAAGATGGTTACTACCATGTAAGTTTTTAACATTCTCCTGACTTTATAGCCAGACAGGTAAGAATTTAATTGGCAGAGTGGGGAGGGCTATAATATTTTGTTTCTGAAAAAATTATGGTTCTGCTTTGTTTTTTTTGGGGAGGGGGGTGATAAAAATCTACAAATATGAGAATTGTGTTTCACCACCAACTCCTCCCCCGATTGTTGCCAGTGGTCGATGTTCAAATCCAGGCAAAGGCTAGCATTTCGAATAGATTATCAAGGAATGCAGACAGGTTGACCGACCCTCTCTCCCTGGGAGACTGACGTAACACAATCTTCTTTTTACACCGATTTGGCCTTGTGCTCAGTAAGATTTGTTCCGACTCTGGATCTTGACAATTACTCAACCTCGTCAGATAGATTTATCTTTTTCTCGGGTAAATTTATCTTTTTGAGACTTTTAAATACCGAATAATTTTGGTCAAGTGAGTCCCAGCTGGAAAGGGTAACATCTCATGGGACCATCGGGTGCTCTTAAAATATTTACTATTAGAAAAAGATATTATTGGATTTTGGTATTAATAGAAGAACCGAAAGTGGCACCAGTTCTCCAAGAATTAGTCTGCAAGAGGAATCTCATAAAAGAGCATTTTGAAGATTACTTTATCAAGATTGCAGCGCAGTTACTAAGTAATGTTCATTAAATTTTCCTAATCGGCTTAAGATAGCGCTTCAGTCTCGGCTTGAGGAACAAGACAAGTGCGCCAAGAAATGGGCATACCGCCATAAACACAACCGTTGGCAAAAATTATGGACTCACCACTCTTAAAAAACGTTCGATATATATATATATATATATATATATATATATATATATATATACTAGCAAATATATGCACCCTCCGGATGCAAGTATTTAAGTTTTAATATAATAAAATATAATGTTAAATCAGAAAGGCTAATGAAACTGAATAAGAATTCAGATAAAAATATTTGGAACAGAGGGGGTATGATTGAAAAATAGAACAACTTTGAAACTAACTCTTCCATCATTTTCCCTTACTCCCGTCTTTCATTGGTAAATTTTCCTAATTTAACTATTTAGTTAAAATAGGAAGTAAAGAATAATATTACAGTTATTTCTTCTTGTTAATGGATTTCTTTTAAGATTTATCCCCGAGATTTTTGCTCATATTCATTAAGATAAAACCAAACAATTAGAAATCAATAATATTAAGCATATATTTATTAAAATCAAATTTTTAAGATCAATATGCAAATTAGCCTCTCAATTTACACTGTAAACCCCTATTTTGTTGTATATATAAATACAATTGCATGTTATTAATATGTAGATATGGTTAACAGTATTAATAATTTAAAAACAATTTTATTTATAATTGAGGTTAAAATTAAAATAAAATCATGGAGAATGTGATGTAAATAACAAAGGGAATTGTGACTTGAATATTGATATAGTTTCGGTTACAGACATACAAACCCACAATCTCCATTATAATAATATATATATATATATATATATATATATATATATTTATTTATTTATTTATTGGGAGAATATGTGCTATCGTACCTAATTTTGAAAATTAATTAATCAATAATTAATGAATTAGGCGGGCATACCTATTCAAATGTAAGGCTAAACAAATCGAGAAATATCAATCTCTGTACGTACATTTCGGCCTATTATGCCTCATCAGCAGAGCTATAGCCAGGAAGACCGCATTGTGTGTGATTCGAACCCTGACTGTCAAGCTGACAGGCGGAGACTCTCCTTGGCCTCGCGCTAGTGAAAAGGGGATAGACTTCCTCGCTGATTGGCCGATACCGATTTTAGACCACCCCGACTTATATATATATATATATATATATATATATATATATATATATATATATAAACAATTTTTTTGTGATGATACAAAGAAAATACAGTGCTCAATCACAAATTGTGAGAGCTAATATTTATTTGATTTGTTGAGTTTTTAAAAATAAATGTTTATTATAGACAGCTACCCAGGTTTCTTGCTAGGTCGCAATCATTAGGTTGTCAAATTGATGATTGCGATCTAGCAAGAAACTGGGTAGCTGTCTATAATAAACATTTATTTTTAAAAACTCAACAAATTAAATATATATATATATATATATATATATATATATATATATAATATATATATATATAAACATAATGAGATAGATTGATAGATAAATACAAAGATAGATACATAGATATGAACAGACAAACAGATAGATAGATAGATAGATAGATAGATAGATAGATAGATAGGTACATAAATAGATAGATAGATAGATAGATAGATAGTTCACTGAATGGAAAAGTCCTTATAAAAGTAACGAAAATTTTTTGACAAAGGTGTATTAAATGGTGATGCTAAAAAGAAATGTTTATTTTCTTTTTTCCATATTTAATCCATATTTTTATGTGTAGACAAAATAAAAGGCGATTGACGCTTTCCTGTTTTAATAAAAAGCGTTAACCTCTTCCCATTTTCTCTTACTCAACAAATTTCTTTAGATCCGAACATTTTCTTCTTCTCCATTCCCAGTGTTAAATATGGCGTCTCCCGCCATTAACAATGCGTTGTTTCTCTTTCTCTTTTTATTTCTTTTTTTTTTTTTTGTCATTTGCTGCCATTTTTATACTTCCATTTTTATTTCAACTTTTTTTTCTTCATTTATTTATGGTGTTTGCGTTTACTTTCGCCCATTTTATGCAATAAGAGAAAAAGGCGTGGAGGTCTATATATTTTCTAGAACATATGCGTGGTAAGATTTTTACGTATGAAAAATCGCTGTTGGTTTTAACGTCTTTTTGCAATAAATATCATTTCAAAAAATATTTTGACGATAAATATTTAAAAAAAAATTCTCTAGAATATTTGGTAAAACATTAGTTGAGGGGTCTAAAGTAGGTTGATGTATACATACATCAAAAGAGGGGGGTGCAAGTAAACACACCATATATATATATATATATATATATATATATATATAAAAATGAGAGGTATCCAAAACTTGGTAGTAAGGGATAATTCTATATGTGATTTCTAAGATACACTGTATTATTATTGTATGATCCAGTATGTATAAATACAGTGAATTCTTAAATCACTAAAGAGAGCTCAACTTTTTGGATTATATACAGAGCAATATTTATCTTTGAAAGGAAGGAAAAACTCAACACCGTTATTCCATAATAAATTTATTTCGACATTTTCAAAAAATATAACTAACACAGGATGTTATGATCAGAGGAAACAATTTTATGTGTCCATACTTAAGTATTTCGGTATTAAACCATCATCAGGACACTGTAACAGAAATTTTTTTTGTGAGGGAGAAAAATAAAAAATGTCAAGTGTATAGTGAATGTGTGAATATAATGTTATTAACCGTTAATTTTTATATGTGCCTTTGTTTACGAAAGCTGATGACGTGATCATTGCATGTGAAAAAATGGAAAATGAAGATCATAGAATGACGCATGTAGAACGTGAATAGGCCGAGATGAAATGCTAACAAAGATATAACGGTTAATAACATTATATTCACACATTCACTATACACTTAACATTTTTCATTTTTCTCCCTCACAAAAAAATGTGTAACAGTGTTCTGGTGATGGTTTAATACCGAAATACTTAAGTATAGACGCATAAAATTGTATTCTCTGATCGTAACACCCTGTGTTTGTTATATTTAAAAAAAATATTTTCTTCACATATTGTCGGATTAATTTCCTCATCGTATTTCCATATATATATATATATATATATATATATATATAATATGTGTGTGTGTGTGTGTGTGTGTGTGTGTGTGTATGAATTGCTCATTATTCAGATGTTCTACGTTAGTCACTGTATAAATTCTCACAATGTTGCGTATCATTTTAACCTATCTATTTACCAAGATAGAAATGAACAATAAATGAAACGTTAATTTTTGTCAGAATACAAGGTGTGTCATAAATGTGCCGAGTTTGAAGCTGTATTTACCAAGATAGAAATGAACAATGAATGGAACGATATTTTTTTTCAGAATACAAGATGTGTCAAAAAGTACAAAAAGTCTCGATACATTTTTGACACACCTTGTATATATATTTATGTAAGTGTATTCACATAATAATGGCCCCCCTCTCTCTCTCTCTCTCTCCCTCTCTCTCTCTCTCTCTCTCTCTCTCTCTCTCTCTCTCTCTTCCACACACACACACATACACATATATATATACATACACATACACACGTATAAGAATATATGTATGCGCTTGTGCTTGATAATGTGTGTGTTTGAGAGAGAGAGAGAGAGAGAGAGAGAGAGGGGGGGAGGGAGACAGACAGACAGACAGATACAAGACAGAGAGACAGAGACAAACAGAGACAAAGAGAGACAGAGTAATAGGGGAGGCAAATTTTTGTACGTCAATAAAGATTAACCATTTTTATTCTCTTTGTCTACTTGTGTAAAAGTCCTATAATGATACGCCACCCCACCCACCACCACCACCGCTGCCTTGTGAAATCACCACGGGGCATTTTATCACATATGTTGTTTCGATACATAAACAAACTGATCAGGTGATAGACATATCGATACTTTTCGCTGGTTTATCAATAAGTTTATCAAATGAAAACTTCTTGAATTTTTCCGAACATCTTCTGTAGAAAATATATTTTGATAAGATCAACAAAAAGCATTTATGATATACGAAACACATGCCATTATCTATAGATCGTCAAATTCTTTAACTTGCTGACTGGAATTTTGGAGGAGCACGGGAAGTTGGATGTCTTGTAGAATTCCAGAAAAAGGTTTCTCAAATAAGAATGGGTAATAGTTGTCTGAAGTTTTTTAGAATTTGAAAAAAAAAAAGTCGTGTTCGACTGGAATTTTGAAGGAGCAGAATTTGAAAAAAAAATTGTTAAAGCATTTTTTAGAATTTAAAAAAAATTCTTTAATTTTCAATTTTTAAAATTTTTAATTTTAATTTTTTTAATTTCTTTAATCTTTTGATATTTTCAATTTTTAAAATTTTAAAATTTGTTAATTTTTAAAATTCTTTTCTGATATAACAACGTATAAAACCCCAAAAAATCCAAGAAATTACGCGAAGAAAATTGTGGAAAGATTTTTGATGATGAATGAAGGACAACCTTGCCGATTTCTGATTGGTCGATAGATGCCAAGTGGCGAAGTTTGTAACTCAGGTAGTGAGAGAAGAGAACGAAAGTTAGTCTGAACTAAGTGGTTAAAGGGAACAGACATAAAATGCGTGTCTGTGACCCAAGGCATTTTGACTTGGGTTAAAATAAACGAGTTCATAAGAAAAAATTTTTAAAAAATCAAGAACGTCTTGTGTTATTAAGAATTATGAACGGCACGAGCCAAAACGTCTTCAAGAGATTTCCAAATTGTTCCTGACTCAAACAGCGAGAATGCAATCCAACCCAACAACCGATTCAGAAATACCAGCCAGTGTTGCGTAGCAGCCTTCTTCGCTACTCTAAATCGTGTAAGTCAGTAGACGTTGCGGGTATGTAGTAGTCAGCTACTACCGACTACTGGACTTCAATAAACAACAGATACGTATGTACAAAGATAGGACCCTTCTTTATTTTCTTCGGTGTGTGGGTGGTAAAGGCGCAGAGCTTCACAATGAAAATGCCGGTGTCTGGCTAAGAGCAGTGTTCACAATGAGCCCCGAGGGGTGTTTGCTGACGGGAGACGTGAAGTGTCCTTTTTAGCTGCTGGCTGGCGTCTTGTGTGTTGTTCGAATCTTCTCGCCTTTATATTGATAGATACGCCTCCACATCTTTATATGTTGGTCTGATAATGGACATTTGTTATATATTTCTTTATCTTCTCCCCTTTACTGGAAACCCTCTCTTCCGCTTTCTCTTTCTTTTAAATATATATTTTTATATTTCTCTTTGTCCCTCTGCCGGAAGCTGCGTTTTCCGGGCGAGGACAATGCAACACCAGTCTAAGAAGTACAACAGGATAAGAAGAAAAGTATATTTAGATTTTGCAGTCTCTATCCTCATCTTTATTTTTATATACACAACTTTTCGACGGACGTGACCCCTGACCTTCTTTAGTTGGACAAATGATACATCTGATATAAGGGTTGAGATATCATTATTATAGGCATTGCAGTCTCGGAAGACTATAATATAGTTTTTGTGCCCCTGAAGTTATAGCGCCTCCCGTGACTGTGAAGTCCAATGTTAGAAAAACATTCTCGACCACAGATGTCGCATGAATATGTTGATGTTCCGGTGCTTTGTTGCCGCTGCTTTATTCTGGACCTCCTAGCTTCATGGTGTTGCGACAGGGTAACCTCAGACGTGAACAGTCCTCTACGGAGAGATCGGTCCTGAGCCAAATTTTTCTAGGTGGAAGGGGCAATGCCAAAGCACCAGAGATCATTCTAGCAGACATCCTTGAAACGTAGCTGGGGGCGACCAACCTGACTCTTACCAGACTAAAGTTGGGTTGTGTTAATACAGTTCTAAGTGACAATCATTTTTAGGTTGCAGCTTCAATCCTAGCCAAGGGTGATAATAACTTTCAATATTTAAGGTTAAATTCTACTTAACAGGTCACCACGCTGAAAGGGGAATTAATCGAATTTAATGGTGTTGATCTATAAGCACCAGTGGTCAATTAACTTTGAACCAGTATGTTTTGTGAAAGTAATTCATTATCTTTCTCCAATAATTGTCAGGAATTCTTCGAACATTATAAGTGAAACTAAGGGTGGGAGTCTTCGTGTCCTACTAGCTAGGGGTGGGAGTCTTCGTGTCCTACTAGCTAGCTATGGGGGGTGGGAGTCTCGTGTCCTACTGGCTAGGGGTGGGAGTCTTCGTGTCCTCTGGCTAGGGTGGGAGTCGTCATGTCCTACTGGCTAGGGGTAGGAGTCATCATGTTCTACTGACTAGGAGCCTTCGTGTCCTACTGGCTAGGGTGGGAGTCCTCGTGTTCTACTGACTAGGGGTGGGAGTCCTCGTGTTCTACTGGCTAGGGGTGGGAGTCCTCGTGTTCTACTGGCTAGGGGTGGGAGTCCTCGTGTTCTGCTGGCTAGGGGTGGGAGTCCTCGTGTTCTACTGGCTAGGGGCTAGGGAGTCCTCGTGTTCTACTGGCTAGGGGTGGGAGTCCTCGTGTTCTGCTGGCTAGGGGTGGGTCCTCATGTCCTACTGGCTAACGTCCTTGACTCTGATATCGTAGTAAGAGAGTCCGAATTCCAGTCGAGCTATGACGTTCTGTTTTCTAGTTTTTGTTGTATTTTGTTTTTCCATATTATTATTTCCACTCATTTTGAGTTTTTCACATCAGCGTTAGCTGATGGTATTTCGATGGAGTCTGAGTGACAACAAGTCTCCTCAGGTCTCCAGGACTCCTCTGAGTATTTTAGCCGATTGCAGCAATGCAGTAGTCTGGACGGTCTCAATTCTTCCTCTGATTTCCAGGTACTCCAGTCTTTTTTCCAAGCTTTTTGGGACCGTTCCAAGTGCACCAACAACAATTGGTATCACTTTCACCCTCATATTCCACAGCTTTTTCAATTCTCAGGCAAGGTGCATGTATTTGTCCATCTTTTTGTTTTCTTTCAACTTCACCCTGTGTTCTGCTGGAACCACAAAGTTCACCAGTTGGCACGTTCTCTTTTTTTTTGTTAATCAACTCTAGGTCTGGTTTCCTGGCTGGGATGTGATGATCCGTCTTTATCTCGAAGTCCCATTATTATTATTATTATTATTATATTATATTATTATTATTATTATTATTATTATTCCTGAAAGTTTGTTACACCAGCGTTAGCTGTTAAGTAAACTTCAAATATTGTATTAAATTAAGTTATCATACTTTGGCATATACACTGCTCCTGTTAGTCGTTTAATTGCCATTGAAAATGGTGTAATAACTGTTCATTGTATTCTTCGATTTGGCGTAGAATTCTTAGGATAAAATTTGGTTATTTCCTAGTTGAGTAACATGATATTACAGAGTGACCCAGAAATAATAGAAGCCAAATTATTTTTCCCATTAAAGTAACTCTAAACCCTAAACCCTAACCCTAACCCTTGTTTGACTTAAACTTCAAAAAATTAAAATTAAAATTAACAGTTTTATTACAAAATGTGTGGGTTCTGTTTTTTCTGGGTCACCCTGTAATATTATGTTACTCAATTAGGAAATAACCTAAGATTTCAAGTTGAATTCGTTCACTGTCACGGAAGTAAAACTTTTTTATATACCGCGGGGGTTGGGGGGGAACAGCAACAACAACAAAATAAAATAAAAGAATCTTTCAGCTTACCTAGCACACAATAATCGCAATTTATCAAAATTTCTAGAGAGAAAAGTTTGTATTTTTTTTAATAAAAACAGGTGTACATTTTCTTTAAAAAAAATATAACTGCATATACCAAGGCGCGTGTCATGTAATGTTTATAGTCATAGGAAATGCACACAGCGACGCGAGTTCAAATCCGATACGTGGGTGTCAACATTTCATATAACGCTAATATCAATGGAGATGATATGAATCCAACGATTCTCCCTCCAGCTATGGGTAAAGTAGTACGACAAACTAGGCTCTTTGTTTGGTTTCTTAGTTTAATGACATATCAAATTTCGTGGGTTATTTAATGCCAAAGCCTACTTGTTGAAGAATAGTAGTGCTACTATTCAACCCATAGATGGTGGTGTGAGGTGTTCTTACATTTACCAAGAGTATTAGTGTTACAATCTTCTGGGTCATCATGGAGCCCTTAAGCAAGAGCACTTTTCCAGCGGAATTGGATCCTTGATAAAGAGTCCCTCGATAATGAATTCTTTGGTTACTCTGGTAATTGTATAAGTGCGCCCTCAGAGTGCAGTTAGAATTATGTCCAATGTGTGTGTGTGGGGGGGGGGTAATTATTGTATCAGCCACGCAGTATTACTAGTGATTGGCTGCAAGAATAACTCACGTGACCATGGGTAGTCTATAAATACAGGTGGGGAATTAGAGCACACGTGGTGTAATGGTTAGTAAGGTAGATTGTAGACCATTGTTAGTGATTTCGATTCTCACTGGGTGCCCCATACTTCTGGCCTTGTGCCATATCTAACCTAAGCTTAGTAAATAACTATATTCCAAAATATTTGGGCACCTCTCGTGGTGTAATGGGCACCTCTCGTGGTGTAATGGTTAGCAAGTTAGACTGGCAAACCATGACTAGTGAGATCGATCCTCACTGGGCGCCCCTTACCTCTGGCCTTGTGCCGCATCTAAGCTAAGCTTAGTAAATAATTGTATCCAAAATATTCCAACAATTAGTCAGAAAGGGAACGTAACAGCGTGTCCGGGTTTGAACTCCAATCCAGCTCATTAGCCACAGTGATCCCTTCCTTTAAAAACCAGGTAACCAAGTTCAAAGAGTATGGGTTACTACATTCATCAGTAGAAAAGCGTTGGACGATAGGGATGGATGTCGAGAGAGGAGAGAGAGAGAGAGAGAGAGAGAGAGAGAGAGAGAGAGAGAGAGAGAGAGAGAGTCAAAGAACTTGATGACGACGACGATGATGATGATTATGATGATTTTATAAATGGTATTTTCAAGGGAATACGTTCAGTATATTGTTCTGTAATATCACCATTACTATTTTTATTAACTTAACTCCTTGCTTACTTTAAACCGCTCACAGCGGCCTCTCCCACGATTTCTGTCAGCTGCTCTCTCATACGCCATTTGTTTACACTGAAACACCCCGCCATCTTTTATTTTGTCTATGAACCAACCCTGAGACAGGTACTTATTACTTATGCAAGAGGGAGCCAGTTGAATCCAATTGATACAGCCGTGGGGGAAATTTGGTAGACAAAGAGTTAAGTTATTATATATACTAGCAAATATATGCACCCTTCGGGTGCAAGAATTTAGGTTTTGATGTAATAAAATATTGTATCAAATTAGAAACTATTTAGAAAATGATAAACTGAGGGGGTATAATCGAAAAATAGAACAGCTTTAAATCTAACTCTTCCATCATTTGCCATCACTTCCGTCTCTCATTTTTTCCTAATTATCTATTCAGTTAGATCATGAATTATTAATAAAATTACAGTTCTTTCGTCTGGTTTATGGATTTCTTTTAAGATTTATTGAAGAGATTTTTGCTCAGATTTGTTAAGAGAAACCAAACAATTAGAAATCAATAATATCAAACATATATTTATTAAAATCAAATCTTAATATCAATATGCAAATTAGCCTCTCGTTTCCACTGTAAACCGCTATTTTGTTGATATATAAATATTCTTGCATATTAGTATGTAAAACCAACAGTAATTAATAAGGTATAACAATTTTATCAATATTGAGGTTTAAATAAAAATTAAATTCATGGTGAATGTGATGTCAATAACTAAGGGAATTGTGACTTGAGTAGTGACTTAGTTTCGGTTACAGACAGACAAACACACAATCTCCATATAATAATAATAATAATAATATATATATATATATATATATATATATATATATATGGGCAGCAAACTCGTATTCACGTATTGCCATTACTTGATATAGTAACAATAATAATAATAACAACAACAAAAAAATAAGAAAAAAAGCTCAATAGTTCAAACAATATAATGGTGAGCTTAAAAAAAAATTCAACAATGAGCTGCACGAAAGTGGCTCTTTAGTCCTGCCAAAGTCTTGCACACCTTCCCACATTTACAGGTATTTCCTGAGAGCACAGGGTATTTTATTAGTCCATATCGCCGCCGATGCACAGATTGGTGACTGATCAGGCCAGCCTTTGCTCATACATAGCCTTCCACACTGGTCACATAGTAGACCGATTTGAAGCCCTTGATTGTCTACTTTTTTATTCTTGCGAATGATCTCTTTTCAACTGCTCATGCTGTATACGACCGGTCTTAAACCTTTCGTGCCCTCCTGCACAGCTCTTCTCCACTGCCTGCGGTCCAAAGACTTACTCTCCCAGGTCTTCACATCGATGTCACATTTTTTTCAAGGTCGACCTCAGGCAATCCTTGTATCTCATCTTGGGCCCTTGAGCCAAACGCTTGCCGTTTATAAGTTCCCCATAGAACAGTTGTTTAGGAAGTCGCCATCGTTCATCCTTACCAAATGCCCACTCCATCTCAATCTATGTTTGATTATGAGAGATTCTATGCTTTGACATTTGGCTCGCTTCAGAACCTCGATTCACTGACGTATATATATATATACAAATATACATACATACAAATATAAGAACATTGTGCGTTGTGTACGTCAGCAAGCTAGATGCACCCATTGTTTCGTGAGTTCGATTTACGCTGGGCGCCCCTTAATTCTGGCCTTGTACCACATCTTAGCTAAGCTTAGTAAATTACTATACAGATAAACGGACTCGCTGTATAGTTGTAGAGCCGGTTCAAGGAACCAAATCAGTGACAGAAGTTAACTACCTAGGTTTAACCCAGAAGGATCTTCAGGATAAACGGTCACATTATATATCTGTCATAAAGTCTGAACTTGACTAGGAATGAAAATTCTCTTGGCAAAACTTAAGAATGAAGCAAAAATAGGAAGTATTAAAAAATCATTTTTTTTAAATTTAAATTTTATTTTAATCCCCACAAATCCTACTGATATTTTGAGCCGCCAAAATTAGAGAGGTGTCAAATTTAAGTGACCAGAAATAAATCAGAAAGTTTTGAAATAAAATAACTGATGCATTATAAAATTCATCCATTGATAAATCAACACTGAGAATATCATAAAAATCGGATAATTCCCTGATTTTTTGGTAATTTTTTTCAATCAGGGGGGTTAAATTGATTTTGTAAAATTACGTCTATGGCGTCAAAACTGGTGGTAACTAATTCAAATTTATACAGTCACGTGATTTATTTTCATTGAATTTATATTTTTTGAATAGATTCTGTATTTTAGCACCATTGCCAAAGAAGATTCTATTAAGGGAAAATAAGCTAATTTTGCCATGCAGTGGGATTCTGAGAAAAAGAAAAAAAAAAAGACAAAAGAAAAAGAAGTGATACTATGGGAATTAAGTTTTCTTTTCTCATTTAAGAAAAATTAAGAGAAGAAGAAGAAGAAGAAGAAGAAGAAGAAGAAGAAAGAAGAAGAAGAAGAAGAAGAAGAAGAAGAAGAAGAAGATGATGATGTTGGCGTTGGCGGGAAAACAAATCATCGGATTGAAAGCTGATAATAAAATAATAAAAAGAATCGTTAATGAAAAAGGAGGTAATTACGGATATTGAAACAATTAGGAATAATTATTTGGAGGAAGAAAAAAAAACAGAAATGGATTTGGTTGCGAGAAAAACAAAAAAGAAGAGAATAGTTGCGAGCTAAATGTGACCGAGGGAGAGAGGGACAGAAACAGGAGAGAGAGAGAGAGAGAGAGAGAGAGAGAGAGAGAGAGAGAGAGAGAGAGGGAGAGAAAGGGGGAGTGGGAGATGAGAGATAGGGGGATTGATTATCGATGAGGGAAAAATGTGACCAAGGGAGACGGAGAGGGACTGAGAAAGAGAGAGAGAGAAAGAAAGGGCGAGAGAGAGAGAGACAGGGGAGAGAGAGTGGGAGAGACAGAGACAGACAGAGGGGGAGAGAGAGGGAGAGGAGAGATAGGGGGATTGGTTATCGATGAGGGAAAAATGTGACCAAGAGAGACTACGAGAAAGAGAGAGAGAGAGAGAAAGGGACGAGAGAGAGACAGAGACAGAGACAGAGACAGAGACAGAGGGGGAGACAGAGACAGAGAGGGTGAGAGAGACAGTGGGAGGGAGATAGGAGATTGATCGATGAGGGTGTGACCAAGGGAGACAGAAACGGACTGAGAGAAGAGAGAGAGAGAGAGAGCAAGGGCGAGAGAGACAGAGACAGAGATAGAGAGGGAGCGAGAGAGAGAGAGGGGGAGAGGAGAGATAGGGAGATTGATTATCGATGAGGGAAAAATGTGACCAGGGAGACGGAGAGGGACTGAGAGAGAGAGAGGAGAGGGGTGAGAGAGAGAGAGAGAGACAGACAGACAGACAGACAGAGAGGAGGAGAGAGAGAGTGGGAGAGTACAGATAGGGGGGTTGATTATCGATGAGGGATAAATGTGACCAAAGGAGACGGAGAGGGACTGAGAGAAAGAGAGAGGGAGAGAGAAGGGGTGAGATAGAGAAGGACAGAGACAGAGACAGAGAGGGGGAGAGAGTGGGGGAGAGGAGAGAGAGGGGATTGATTATCGATGAGGGATAAATGTGACCAAGGGAGACGGAGAGGACTGAGAGAAAGAGAGAGAGAGAGAGAGAGAGAGAGAGAGAGAGAAGGGGCGAGAGAGAGAGAGAGAGAGAGAGAGAGAGAAGGAATGAAGAGAAAGAGGGGGATTGATTATCAGTGAGTGAGAAAATCAGTGTCATTCAGACGGCAACAGGATTCAAGGGGAGGTAATTAGGTAGA
>CM042168.1:80815801-80823301 GCA_023376005.1 Doryteuthis pealeii
CCGGAGATATTGGCTTACAATTGTATTGAGCACTTTGTATTTGTTTTTTTCTCACCTTAATCTGGATATTGTGCGCTTCAACGATCGTTCTTAATACCCACTTGTAAGTTAATATTATACATATAAAATATATATATATATATTATATATATATATATATATATATTATATATATATATACATACGGGACAATCCGTGTAAGGAATGCTTAGTCCAATAACTATATGTAGAAGAATGAAAACACAACATTCACAATAAAAGATCATTCAAAAATTAATCTTTCGGCGAATTTCCAATTTGTTGAGATTTCGATTGTATCGAGAAAATGTACAATACGATTATCCAGTGTGAACTATATCCATTTGATAGCACCAAGTCTTGAATAGTCGGAAATCCGTCATTTCATAGGCGATAAACTACCGGAACAAAAAACAAACTGAGATGACAGATTTATTTGTGATTTGTGTTGGTATTATTGGAGTAACATGGTTGGTCCAAGGAGAGTGTTTGACGGTACGAAAATTACCGCTAATGCTATATATAGCCTTCCTCAAATTGCACCTTGAATCTTGAATAAAAAAACAAAGAATCTCCTAAAGGAGAAGCGCGCTTGATGCTAACACATATATAATATATAAGGCAGGCTGCTTCAGGCCAGGATAGAACACGACCTATATGTTGTCAGTGGGCTAGTGATAGCCATATATTTTACCATATATAACTACTTTAAGGAAGCGTGTTGTGTAATGGTTAAAGTCATGGGAAATGGACTCGTCGCCGAGTTCAATCCTGAATGGAGTAACTGGCATTTCATAGCGTATACCCTTGGGAAAGGTATGAATCTTACACTCCTCCAGCTATGGATAAATAGTAGGTCAGACTGGGCTCTTTAACCTTGGTTAGGCAACCGGTCTAGGAAAAGGAAACTCTGAATTCAAACCTGTGAACTCCGCTTAAAAAATTGACCTTGTGTCACATCCTGTTCGTGCGGAGGGGTTGGTAAATATATATATATACTAATTTATATATTTTCTTATATGTCTCTATCACTAATATTGAACAGTCTACTAATAATCTTGGTCCAGCACTAATTCATCAACACAGATAAACTAACATTTTATAACGAGTAGGTAGTCAAGAGATACAGAGGGGAAGAAAGAGATAGACACAGAGTAAAGTAAGAGATTGGTCGGTTTTTGACTTAATTGCAAATTACGACTAATTAGAACCAATTAAAACAGATTTTTTTAAAAAGATATTTCAATCCTAAGTGCAAGGAATAATTTAGTATAATTTTCGTGTCATTAAACTAAACAGTAACAAAGCCTTTAGGAAGCAAAAGCTTTAGTGTAGTAAGAATTATTGTTCCCAAATAAATGAATAAAAACTAAACCTTTTTTATTTGTCATTCATCTATATATATATATATATATATATATATATAATATATATAACATATATATATACTCACACAATATATATATATATATATAATATATATATATATATATATATATATATTATTATATATATAATATATATATACACCGTTCCAGTAAAAAGCGGAAACAGTGACAATCCACACACTATATAATATAATATATATATATATATATATATATATATATATATATTATATAGTGTGTGTGGGATTGTCACTGTTTCGCTTTTACTGGAACGGTGTGTAAAACGCAGTATTATTGGAGAGTGCTCAATATAGAATAGAGCTGTTATATAATATAATAAAAGAAATATGTAAAGGTTTTACAAGTTCACCTGATGATTTTTGACGCATGAAACCAAAATGGTTGTGACTGTTCCTTTGTCACCAAATACATAGATATGTAAAACCTTATCGTGCCCGTATTCACCGGTAAGCCACCTTTTATCTATATAAATACATATAATTGATATGTATTTATATAGATAAATGGTGGCTTACCGGTGAATGTGGGCACGATCGTTGGAGGTGCACAGGATCCAGGGGTTAAGTCAGCGATAAGACAAATACAAAGTGCTCAATACAAAGTAGAGCAAATTTATTAAAGAAATGGATACAATAGAAACCAACTCGAGTTTCACCATAAGGATCTTTAGGATTAAATCCACTGAATTAATCGAGCCTCATGGTGAAACTCGAGTAGCTTTCTATTGTATCTATTTCTCTAATCTTATCTTATTATAATGGAGATTGTGTGTCTTTCTGTCTGTAACCGAAACTATATTACTACTCAAGTCACAATTCCCTTAATTATTTACGTCAAATTCTCCATGATTTCATTCTTTTAAACCTTCAGTTATTAATAAAAATTACATTATTAATACTGTTGACCATATCTACAATACATGCAATTGTATTTATATATACAACAAAATAGTGGTTTACAGTTTGAACGAGAAGGCTAATTTGCATATTGATATTTAAAATGTTATTTTAATAAATATGTGCTTGGTATTATTGATTTCTAATTGTTTGGTTTTATCTTAAGAAATATAAACAAAAATCTCGTGGATAAATCTTAAAAGAAATTTATTTACAAGAAGAAATAACTGTAATATTATCCTTTACTTCCTATTTTAACTAAATAGTTAAATTGGGAAAATTTACCAATTAAAGAGGGGAGTAATGGAAAATGATGGAATAGTTAGTTTCAAAGTTGTTCTATTTTTCGATTATACCCCCTCTGTTGCAGATCTTTTTATCTGCATTCTTAGTCAGTTTCATTAGCCTTTCTAATTTAATATGATATTTTATTATATCAAAACTTAAATACTTGCACCCGCAGGGTGCATATATTTGCTAGTGTATATAATTGATAAATAGATAGACACACAGAGAGACAAATGAATGCTTGTTGTAAATAGTTTTCCTTACATCTTCTTTGTTTGTTTGTTTGTTTTGTTTATGGCATATCAACCTCAGTGGGTCATTTAATGCCGATAAAGTTTTGAACTAAATGAGGTGCAGTGATGCATTCTAACGCCCCACTGACAGGGCTGTCCTTCCATCTGTCCTTAACGTGTTCGTTTTAGTAAAATGACTATCCGTTGTCTTTGGTTCAGATTGGGGGTATGGGTGTTCTTTGGATGACATAGGGTGGGTGGGGCGTGACATTGGGTGGGGTGGGTATAATCTTGTTTGGTGAATGGAAATGAAAATCAAATGAAAAGAATTTGCAAAATTGATTTCCGAAATGATGACTCATCAGTTTTTATTTATGAGAAAGTCGAAGTGAAATCAAGAGCAATCGGAGTGAAATCTCTTCAATTGGACATAAAGGCCGCCACCGCCGCGCACCACTGGAAGATAAGCATCTGGTCACTCAGGCTAAGTAGGTGTATTGTAATGTAAACTTACATTCTCTCTCACACAATCTCTCTCTCTCTCTCTCTCTCTCTCTCACACACACACACACAATCTCTCTCTCTCTCTCTCTCTCGATCGGTCTCTTTTTCACTTTCTCTCCCCCCCTCTCTCTCTCTCTCTCTCTTTTCTCTCCTCACTCGGTCTCTTTTCACTTTTTCTCCCCCCTCTCTCTCTTTCTCTCTCTCGCTCGGTCTCTTTTCTCTTTCTCACTCCCCCTCTCTCTCTCTCTTTCTCTCTCGGAGGTTTTATCTCTCTGCATCCCCTGTCTCTCTCTCTCTTCTCTCTCTCTCTCTCTGTTTGTCTCTCTCTGTGTTGTCTATGTCTCTATGTCTCTATGTCTCTACGCCTGTCTCTCTCTATCTATCTATCTCTATTTCAGGTTCTATCCCTCTGTAACACTTCCTCTCTTTCTCTGTATATCTGTCTCTGTCTTTCTCTGTAGCTCTATCCTCTATCTCTCTTTCTCTCTAACTCTCTCTCTCTCTCTCTCTCCTCTCTCTCTCTCTATCTATCTATCTCTCTCCCTTTCTCTCTTTATATATATATATATATATATATATATATATTATACATTATTATTATACTAAAGCTGAGTGAATCAATGATTGTTTGCTAAAGGCTTTTTTCCTATTTAATCCAATGACACAAATTCATACTAAAATATTCTTTGATTTTAAGATTGAATCATGTTTGAAAAAAAATTCTAATTTTTTTTATTCTAATTAGTCGTTATTTGCAATTGTCAAAAACTGACCATCTCTTAACACTACATTCTGTCTGTTACTTACCCGCACTCTATGTACATGTTGATTACAACCTCGTTATATATGTTAGTTTCTGTGTGTGTGTAGAGAGAGAGAGAGAGAGAGAGAGAGAGAGAGAGGAGAGAGAGAGAGAGAGAGATGGGAGAGTGAGTGTGAGACGTTTAAGTTCTCACTTTATTTTTATGTTAACATTCAGTAGCAGCGAGCCCGTAGATTAATAAAATTCCAATAATCAGATCCATTTAATTTTCAATTTCCCTTTCTTAGATAGCTTTAAAAATGATTTGAATGTTTTCTTTTAATTCTCCGGACGTTTTTTTTTAAATTTAATTCACTTTGCAAACTCAATTTTCCCTAATTACAATTATCTACCCAGAGATCAATGGGTGACACAACGGGTCACTTTTGTCTAGTATATAAATTAAAAGTAAAGTCGTCGGGGTGGCCTAAAGTCGGTATTAGCCAAACAGCAAGTGAGTCTATCCCCTTTTCTGCAACTGTTCTTCTGGTTTGCTTCATTGGGACTTCTTGGGAGTTCTTCATCTCTGTGTTCATTGTTGTTTTTAGTAACAAACACAAAGATTTGTATATCTTTTTTAGACGTCTTTATTCAGCCCTTAATTAACCATTATGCCCAGTAGAAATACCCACCTTCAAAGCCTAAGCTAGAACTCTCTAAATTCCAAGGTCACTTCAAGCTCTGTACTGACCAACCAGAGGACAGCCATAAGGTCAGTGAAAGGCCAAAGTAAAGTAAAGTAGACGGGGTAGTCTAAAGTTGGTATCAGCCAGACAGCGAGGAAGCCTATCCCTTTTTCACTGGCACTAGACCAAGGAGATTGTTTTTGGCATCTGAGGAGGAGCGCCATACCTACAATCGGCTCCCCACATTACCGCACATATCCAAGCTGTGCTACTCATACGCCGAGCTGGAACTGTATATATATATATATATATATATCACAGTTACCTTCAAATCCACGAAGTAAGCAAATATATTTACTTCTGGATTAAAAAAAAAACGATTTAAAAGTTCTCAATATTAAGAGCTAAATATACGTTTTAAAAAGGAATGGCTAAAAAATTTCCGACTGCGGTCTCTCGCCATATCGCGAATCTTCAGGGTATTTTGTACTACCATTTTTGTAGGACTAAAAATACCACGAAGATTCGCGGTACGGCACGAAACTGCAGTCGGAAATTTAAGCCATTCGTTTTTAAAACGTATATATATATATATATATATATATATATATATGCCTTTCTTATATTTAACATTTTCTTATATTTGATATCTGGGACAAAATCGAATGCATGCCGATTATGTGATTTGGAAATCAAACAGCATATGTTCTTATATATATTTACCAACCCCTCCGCACGAGCAGGATGTGACAGAAGGTCAATTTCTTAAGCTGAGTTTAACAGGTCAGAGTGGATCAGGAAGCAATGATGATGAAGGGGTGCTCAACATTCCCCAAACCTCCAAAACTGGAACCTCACCATCAGATAGATTTTAACGTCATTCCCAGGACATGTAGACCCTCAGTCACCGCCTTCTAGCACCCAAAAGGGGTTGGGGCTTGCCATTAGGGCAATAGGGTTGGGAAAATCATATAGGTGCTAGGGCTTGACGTGACCAGCCGATTGATCATAGAGGGGCCTCTCCGACCGCCCGTCTAGCCCAAAATAGGGCCGAAGTGGAGTATTGCAAGTCATGGACTGCTCATCCACCTCGGTTCTATCCTTAAACATCACGGGTCGCCACCCACGGCCAACAGGTGGCCCCATTGGGGGAGTTTTACCTAAATATCTATGTATGATTTTCACCGTGGTTTTTTCACCGTGTATTTAATAATGGGTTTGATTTGAAGTTCCATGAAGGCTCCCGATTATGACATGAAAGTTCCCGGTTTCCATAAGAAGGTTCCAGATTTCGAAGAGGAGGCTCGTGAGTTCGAGAAGATTCCTGAGTTCGACAAGAAACACTTGAAGAAGGCCGGAGCGCACATTGGCCGAAACGTTGTGTATATAAAATTAAAGATGAGGTCAGTAGTTCGAAAAACCCAAGTAATACAAAAGTTCTGGTAGATGTTGATTTTTTAAAATACAGCCATCTACAAAAAAGAAACAAAAAAAAACATAAATAATAATAACTAAACAAACAAGTGAGTAAACAAACAAAAACCCCGTCCTGTCGGCTGGGGTGTCAGAATGCATCGACTGAACCTCTGCAGAGGGGTAAGACTCCCCCAAATGAGGCCACCTGTTGGCCGTGTGTGGCGACCCGTGATTCTTAAGGATAGAACCAAGGTGGTTGCAATACTCCACTTTGGCTCTTTCTTGGGCTAGACGGGCGGTCGAAGAGGCCCCCCGATCAATCGGCTGGTCACGTCAAGTCAAGAGGGTGCTAGAATGCGGTGGCTGAGGGTCTATATGTCCTGGGAAAGCGCTTAGAAAGCGCGTCGTGTAAGTAGGAAGCGCGTGGTTGTAATGGTTAAAGTCATGGGAAATGGACTCGTCGCACCGAGTTCAAATCCTGGACGTGGTAATTGCATTTCACTTAGCGCTAATGCCCTTGGTAAAGGTATGAATCCTACTCTCCCGCCAGCTATGGGTAAATAGTAGGGCAGACTGGGCTCTTTAACCTTGGTTAGGCAACCGGTATAGGAGAAAGAAAACTCTGAATTCAAACCTGTTGAACTCCGCTCAAGAAATTGACCTAGTGTCACATGCTGCTCGTGCGGAGGGGTTGATAAATATATATATATGCCCTGGGAATGACGTTAAACTCTATCTGATGGTGAGGTTCCAGTTTGGAGGATTGGGGAATGTGGAGCACCCTTTCATCACCATTGCTCCCTGGTCCACTCTGACCCGGAGTTGTAGTACCTGTTAGGGTCCAATCTATGGGTTAAATAGAAAAATGTATTCATAAAAAATTGTGTATCCATTTTTTTTTCAAAACTTTATCGGCATTAAATGACCCACTGAGGTTGATATGCCGTAAAACAAAACAAATCAGACAAACCAAACAAATAAAAACCCTCATTGAAATACAATACGGTCACGTGAGAAAAAAACCCACTGACTCACCCCCAGGCAAGAGAGGGCGGTGGTCTCCATCATTTTTATTTAATTTAGTTTCTTTATCTTTGTATCTTACCCTTCTCTCTTTCTTTAAACCAAATTTCTTTTTCTATAATTCTTTTTTTTCTTCTCTTTTTCATCACCCACTTTCAACACTCTTATGTCTCTTTCTTCAATGCACCCCCATTCCTCAACGTGCCATACTCACGACGAAGCATCCAGATCTTTCCCAAGATGAGATGAAGCTCACAGTACATATATATTCTGTGGCATTTGACG
>CM042168.1:80825801-80833301 GCA_023376005.1 Doryteuthis pealeii
GGCATATTTTACATGGTTTGCATTTGATTGCCACCAAAAAGTTTATGCCAGATCTCTGTTCAAGATTAGAGCTCTCTGTTTGATTTTTCCTTATTTTGAATAGTCTCAAAAATATTTTTGTGACATTAGAATATTTTTGCTATACACAATTTCATGAAAAAGAAAAAGTGCCATCAAAAAAATAAATAATGATATACTTTACTTAACAATGCTTCAAGCATATCAAATACTATATTATATATATATATATATATATATATATATATATATATATATATATATATATATATATATATATATATATATATATATATATATTATATATATATATATATATATATTGTTTGGGCTTCGGTGGGAAGCATTAGGAATAAAATATCGGAAACTCGGATTTGAATTGTAAAGTTTCGTTTTATTCGTTTAATTTTCGAGAGCATTAGCTTCTCTTCTACAGAACGTTAGTATGACTGGCCAGGTCTGGAAAATTTTTATAGTAGTCGTATCATCAGTTGGGTGGTGAGTGGACGGTCGCTTTTTGTGACATCGTTTCTTTTTCTTCTTGTTTATATATATATATATATATATATATATATATATATTTGTATATGTATAAGTAACTTACCGGTGGGTATAAGTACGATCGTTGGAAGCGCACAATATCCAGAGGCTAAGGTTGAGAAAAAAATAAATACAAAGTGCTCAATACAATGTAGAGCATAACTTTATTTTAACAATGGAAAGGAGTAACCTACTCGAGTTTCATCGATTGATTCTTCAGGGTTACTTTAGTTAAATTAATCGAGTTTTCGATTAATCTTAGGTGCTATAAACATGCCCGTTGGAATGGGACTTAACTTTAGTAGAGGAACGCTTATTTATATTTTCGTAGATCAGGAACGGTTTTTGTTTATTGGATTAAAAATTTGGATTAATTTATGGGAATTATTTTTTCAATTATTATTTAATAAAAGATATATTATGGGTCGTATTAATAGTTAAAAGGTGAAAGGTTAAAATTATTTATTAACTAGTTTAATTTTTTGAGAGTATTTAATATATATTATATATATATATATATATATATATATATATATATATATATATATATAAACACATATATCAACTAGAAGCATACGTGGATCCCTTAACAACAATATATATATATACATATATATATATATATTTTATATATATATTTATATATATATATATATATATATATATATATATATATATATATATATATGTATAATGCGGAGTGATTGGGTAAATACCTACTTAAACTGACGAATACATTAAAAAGGAAAGATGTTGTATATCATTTGGTAAACATGGTACTGCTGTGATTCTTCGGAATAATATCGAATTGGTTGCTGGTTTAGTAGGAAGAGTGATCGATGAAGTTCCGAGTAAACATCTTTTATATGGATAATCTATTTAATTACTAATCTTATGGTACAATGGGCGCATCTGTTAGTTTCACGAGACTTATGTCTGTGTTTTAATCCTGTTAAAATTCTTAGGTATTTTACTACAAAAGACACGCAGTTATTCGTGCAGATATCTTGCAGGTCCATTTTGCAGCAGATGTCATCCAAGAGAAGAAGAAGAAGAAGAAGAAGAAGAAGAAGAAGAAGAAGAAGAAGAAGAAGAAAGAGGATAGAAGAAGAAGAAGAAGAAAGAGGATAGAAGAAGAAGAAGAAGAAGAAGAAGAAGAAGAAGAAGAAGAAGAAGAAGAAGAAGAAGAAGAAGAAGAAGAAGAAAGTAAGATACAAATTGGCAACAGTATTGTTGCAGGGGATCCTAGCTTCTGATTTTGATTTCAGTTGTCTTTCTCCTAGACTGGTTGATAGTTTATATTATTCTTATCATTCTTATTATAATGGACATTCGGTGTTATTTCTGTCTGTCTGTAACTAAAACTACGCCACTGCTACGTCACAATATCCTCAAGTATTGCATTAGTTTATCAATTTTAGGGATTCGATTGATTTATCGTCTTTGTTCAATAACAATCCATTGTTGAATGACAAACAAAAATCAATATTTCCTTCTCAAACGAAAAAGAAATGAGAAAATAAAAAATGATAGAGAAAAAAACTGAATAATAGAACCTTATTATCTCCCTTTATTATCAACTCTGAGCGGAATTCAGTTGTCCAAAATTTTCAGTTCTGACCCATATTAATACTGGCTCAATCAATTAATGATGAATTACTGAAGATTGCTAGAGTGAGAATTATGTTTCTTTTACTTGTTTTCCTTTTTTTAATAGAACTCATTTCTTTTTTTTTTCTATTTAAAACTGTACAATACAGGCAAAATAAAAAAATAAAAAAGCTGTTGTATAAAAAGAAAAAATTAAGGTTAAATATTGTACGATATGCTTCATATAAGTAGTAATGTGTTTTATTCAGGGCTTATAAGGAACAAAATATTATTCATCTCACAGGACAAGGAAAGAGTTAGAATTAAAATCGTAACAGCCTATGCGATCTTCAGACCAAGAAGATCGCATCGTGTGGAGTGGCTGGTTGATTTCCGTTAAGATAGAAACAAAAAATATGGAACAAAAAATATACCTTAACAAGCTGCAAAGATCTACTGCTTTGTATAAGAAAGTCAGCTTTTTATTGGGTCATTTTAGAGGTTGGTTTTATGGCATGTCAACTCTTGTTGGGTTATTTGATGCAGAAATCAGTTTAACAATTATCGAATTAAATAACATATGGAACAAAAAATATACGCAACTTAATTTATAGCAAAATCATGAACACATTTATTAACGATGTCTCTATGAAAATCTTAGTCTCAAAACAGCCCATGTTATTTGTCTGTTTAAAATCTTGTAACGTGTCTCATATATCACTAAGAAATAAAGATTTACATAATATATGATATGGTTAATTTGCATACTGGTTTTAACAAACTAGGTTTAATAAATAATTACATTGTGTTATTGATCTATAATATTATTGTTTTATTCTCCAACGTTTAAAATCAATCCTATGAATGATTTTATATAGAAACCAATTAAAAGTATATAGAGATAAGTGTAATCTTTTTATATGCGTTCTTATTAAATTTCGTTAGTCTTTCTAATTTAGTATATTTCATTACATTAAAACTTAGATATTACGCTCGAGGAGGGCGCATATGCTTGCGAAGTAAATAAAGTCGGTGAGCGACCTATTGTCGGTATCAGCTAGACAGCGAAGGTCTATCCCCTTTTCTCTATCGCTAGACCAAAAAAATTTTTTAGTGTCTACGTTGGATCGCAACATCTACCATTAGCTCCTCACATTATCGCACAGATCGCTGTGCTACTCATACGTTGAGTTGCCGAGGGTCAGTTTATAACACAGAATATTGTGATTCCTAGGCGAATGCTCTGAGAGGAGAGAAAATAAAAATGAATATTTTTGTATTCTAAAAGTATATTTAACTGTTTTGTTTTATTTTGTTTTACCTAAAATCTTGGGATATAATAATTGCAGAAGAGCTAACACTCATAATAATAATAATAATATAATAATAATAATAATAATAATTATGCAAAAAGTGGGTTGGGAAGGTGATCCACTGTGAATTATGCAAAAAATTTAATTTTGACCATACAACAAAAATGGTATATGCATAAACCAGAATCTGTTCTTGAGAACGAAACGCATAAAATTCTCTGGGACTTTGAAATGAAAACGGATCACCTTATTCCAGCAAAAAGACCAGACCTAGTGTTGATAAACAAAAAAGAAAGAACTTGTCAACTGGTGGATTTTGCAGTGCCAGCAGATCATAGGGTGAAGCTGAAGAAAATTGAAAAAATGGATATCTGGACCTTGCCAGAGAACTGAAATAGTTATGGAATATGAAAGTTAAAGTGATACCAATTGTATTTGGTGCACGTGGAACAGTCCCAAAAGGATTAGAAAAGGGTTTGGAAAGTTTGGAAATCAGAGAAAGGACTGAAACCATTCAGAACACTGCACTGTTGCAATCTGCCAGAATACTCAGAAGAGTCCTGGAGACCTGAGGAGACTTGCTGTTACTCAGATTCCAGTGAAAGACCATCAGCTAATGCTGATGTGAAAACTCAAAAGGAGTAAATAATAATAATAATAATAATAATAATAATAATAATAATAATAATAATAATAATAACCCTATTCAAGCCAGAAGACTAGATTTAGTGTTGATTAACAACAAAAAAAGAAAAGAAAAGAAAAGAGAACGTGTTAACTGGTGGACTTTGCGGTCCCAGCAGATCACAGGGTGAAGTTTAAAGAAAACGAAAAGATGGACAAATACCTGGAGCTTGCCAGAGAATTGAAAAAGCTGTGGAATATGAGAGTGAAAGGATACCAATTGTAGTTGGTGCCTTGGAACGGTCCCAATAAACTTGGAAAAAAGACTGGATGATCTGGAAATCAGATGAAGAATTGAGACCATCCAGGCTGCTGCACTGCTGCAATAGGCTAGAATACTCAGAAGAGTCCTGGAGACCCGAGGAGACTTGTTTATCACTCAGACTCCAGTGAAATACTATCACCTAACGCTCATGTGAAAAACCCAAAAGGAGTGAAAAAATAATAATAATAATAATAATAATAATAATAATAATAATAATAATAAAGTGACCCCAATTGTGGTTGGTGCACTTGGAACAGTCCCAAAAGGATTAGCAAAAGGTTTGGAAAGTTTGGATATCAAAAGAAGGATTGAAACCATTCAGAACACTGCACTGCTGCAATCTTCCAGAATACTCCGAAGAGTCCTGGGAGACTTGCTGTCACTCAGACTCCAGTGAAATACCATCAGCTAATGCCGATGTGAAAACTCAAAAGGAGTAAATTAATAATATGGGATATAACAAAATGATAATTCTGTTTTTATCCTCTCTCCTTTTTCTCCAAGTGTTTCTGTGAATAGAGACGACTCTAAGAATCGAAGCTGGGATCTTCCGGCATCAGCTTGTTTATTGTACGACCAGCCATCACACCGGGGAGGGGGGACATTCTCGTTGATGAATTGATAAGTTTAATATTTAGAGATGTTTGGCCATTTCGGCCTTATGGTCTTCCCGTCTTACAGATGGAAATAACTGACTGATATACGACCATAGTCGCCTCAAATGCCAATTTCAAATGATACACAACTCCTCACAAGAAACACTTATCAGAGTATAAGATGCAGTTATTTCATTAAAAACTACTTCAAAATATTCTTGAGTGTCAAACTCCGAGCTCTTCCGTAAATCATTATTAAACGTCAATCTCTGGAGGCAGTCTGTCTACAAGACAGGGAGCAACGTGCAAGAGAAGCTGTTCGTAACAGGACACACCAAATCAAAAAGCTATCAGCATCACTATATATATATATATATATATATATATCTTATTATAATGGAGATTGTTTGCTTTTCTGTCTGTAACCGAAACTATATCACTACTCAAGTCACAATTCCCTTTGTTATTTATGACACATTCTCCATGATTTTATTTTTATTTAAACCTCAATTTCTAATAAAATTGTTTTACATTATTAATACTGTTAATCATATCGACAAATGAATAATATGCAATTGTATTTATATATACACTAAAATAGCAGTTTACAGTGTGAACAGGGAGGCTAATTTGCATATTGATATTAAAAATTTGATTTTAATAAATGTGCTTAGTATTATTGATTTTTAATCGTATGGTTTTATCTTAATGAATATGATCAAAAATCTCTTCAATAAATCTTAAAAGAAATCGATTCACGAGAAGAAATAATTCTGATTTTATTCTTTACTTCCGATTTTAACTAAGTTATTAAATTAGGAAAATTTAGTAATGAAAGACGAGAGTGATAGAAGTGTAAGTTTCAGTTGTTCTATTTTTCGATTATACACCCCTCTGTTTTAAATCATTTTATCTGAATTCTTATATAGTTTCATTAGCCTTTCTAATTTAATATATTATATTACATTAAAACTTAAATACTTGCACCCGGAGGGTGCATATATTTGCTAGTATATATAATTTAAATTTTATTTTTCAATTATCTTCACAAATATAAATCAAATCTCTATCATTTTTGCTCAAAAACCGAGCCCTAGTGATATTTAATGTGTATATATATATTTACTTTGTCATTAATTGTTTTATTTAGGAAGTTTCCTCCGGAAATACATATACACACAACTGCCCTTTATATATGTATAGATGGAAGCTCGTGGTGTAATGGTTAAAGTGATGGTAAATGGACTCGTCGCCCCGAGTTCAAATCCTGGACGTGGTAATTGCATTTCACTTAGCGCTAATACCCTTGGGAAAGGTATGAATCCTACTCTCCCTCCAGCTATGGATAAATAGTAGGGCAGACTAGGCTCTTTAACCTTGGTTAGGCGACTGGCCTAGGAGAAGGAAAACTCTGAATTTAAACCTGTTGAACTCCGCTTAAGAAATTGACCTTGTGTCACATCCTGCTCGTGGGAGGGGTTGGTAAATATATATATATATGTATAGATGGCCCTCATATATAGCCAGATGACTTTTATAAAAAAAAAGATAAGATATAAAGACTTGTTATTTACAGCCTATATTAACCAATGTCGAACGTTTTAATAAAAGAACCCCCCCCACACACACACACAAAACAGATTGCCTTTCTTGTGTAACACACATTGTCAAGTTAGGAATATGATCATTCTTTTGTTTTTCAATTGAGATTTCTAATCAATGTGACCAATGTGTAGCGTCAAAAATTATTTTTGGTATTTTTTTAGGCTCTTTTTGATTGGCTTCCCTCTTCTGAAAAAAATGAAAAATCAATATATTGAATTAAATTGAAAGTTCAACCTTGTCTTAGTTTTTAATTTTCATCATGAAATTAGGATATTACTTTAAATTGAATCCATAAATCAATGAAATCATTTTAATCAATCTTTTCTAAATTACTTACCGAATGGCTAAAATTATTTTTATACCTTCGTCCCTCACTTCAAGTTCATCTGATTTAATCAGTGAATACAACATATTTTCTGGTAGGAGGCCAAAAGCATTCATGCTGAATATTTTTGAATACAATCTCCTGAATTTCAGGTGGTAGCTCTTTGATTAAAAACCATTAAATTTGTAGTGAAATTTATGAGAGGTTGGTTGGTTGGTTGGGTGGTTGTTAAGGTTTGCGAAACTGATTAGTAAAATCACTTTCTCCAATTTCAAGGTCCGACGACAGACTTTTCTGTCCTGCAATAATATTCAAGCAGTTTTCTGGATACAACTCGATCACAGGTTCGAAGAATTTTTCGCCCCCTTCTCGGCCATGTGTGGATTTATGCACAGTGATCAGGAAAAAGTTTGCTTCTATGCAAATTTACTCTCACCAAATCTCTTGGCTTCGAGATCGCGCTTATTTGAATTTTAGTGCCAAAGTCAGCCATATTTTCCTTTTCAACACATCTCGCAAGACAGACATATAATGTTATGAGTGGTCTGTCGAAAGCATTCATCG
>CM042168.1:80843301-80855801 GCA_023376005.1 Doryteuthis pealeii
CATTTAATTCGATTTTAATTTTCCTTTTTACATTATTTTCTTTTTCTTTTGATGTAATGTGCGTATGTAAAATGTATGATTTTTAACTTCCATGTTTTTTTTGTTTTTTTTTACTTTTGAGCTTTTAAAAAAGAAAAAAAGATTATAAAAAAAGGATATAACTAAGTAGAATATATACTTTATTACCTGAACATTAATTATTCTCTATATATATTTTATTTTAAATATTTAGGTGTCTTTTGTCTTTTTCTCATTTTAAAAAGAAAAAATAATTATGTTGTTCTTAATGAAACACGTGCGTACTTCGTATTCCACCGTGAATGAAAAAACTTGTTTTTAATTTAGCTTTCATTTTTAATTTTTTTTTTTTATTAATAATTATTTATTTATTCATTGAACTTATTTTACCGTACTATTATTTAGAATTATTATTAAATCTTTTATTTCACTTTTAATTATAAAAACTACTACTGGCAAAAGTATTTAAAGAAAAATGTCTTAGGTATCAGAGAGATGAGATGCATAACTTACTTACTTTCTCTTCGCTTTGTTTGTCCATTCGATTGTATAAAAGTGACTTAACTAGCTTAACCGTACTGGGCACAAGCGTCCACTCGGTCCAAACCCCAATCCAAAAGTGTCATGACAGATACCCCACTTTACGGGTTCCCATCAGTCTCCTACTAATCAAGGGAATTAACTAGATTTTTTTTTTCTGTCTGAACCTAACACATTGGAAATTCTGTATATACCTGCATATCATGCAACTTTCAGAGACCTAAATCGAGACTTTTTGCAGTTGGAAACTGTAGGTGTACAGTCAAACTATTGGCTTTGTCCAACAAAGTTTATATTTTGCATATAGTGTGACCCCCTAATATTAGCTAAAATTTAAGTCTCAGAAAGTTGCAAATGTGAGTATATATGATAATCAAAACTTTCAATTTGTGCCTAGCCAAAAGATGGAAAAAAATTATTTTATACAACAAATATTTTTCATACTTACACTTGTATGTATTTATGCTACTTGAAGCTCCCTTGAACTAGTGGTAACGATTTTAGCTCAGAAACTACATTTGAATTCATGGGTAATTGTCTGAAGATTACTTATTTTAAGGTAATTAAAAAGAAATTAAAAAGTAATTAAAAAGAATAATTAAAAAGGTAATTAAAAAGAATAGCTTCTATTCTTTCACGTCATGGTCACCATGTTGACTTAGTCTTAATATTTCGAGATAAAATCTCATCTACAGAAGATCTCCTGAACTGAAGTTGTTGCTAGTGGCTGTCCATTTGTCTGTCTCATGCCTTCCAGACTCTCTGCCTGTGTGTGTAAGTAGGGTGTTTATGTGTGTGGTGTGTGCTGTTGTGTGTGTGTGTGTGTGTGTGGTGTGCCACCTGTTTAACAGTTTTTGATTATCATTCAATCTGCTCAGCCTGTTGATTCTTCATTTCTTGATTCCATTTTTCTTCTTGGTCGTCTTCTTGCTAAGAAATGCATCAACCAACAACGCCATGTTTCTCTTTAAAATTCTATACTTAACTAAGTTTCTTTCCTTACTAACTAAAAACACAGCACGCTGAGTTGAGTCAGCAGAAGCAAACGAACGTCTCCCCTGCTCTAAAATCGGCTCGACTGAGACTAATTCAAAATCACGTGACGTGCGAGACTTCAACTGTCAGTAATTTATATGTCCGTGATGTGAAAGGGGCCATCCCTGCAGAATTACAGGGGGGTTGTCAATAATTCCATGCACCACATAGATTATGCAGCAAGTATTTTAGCCGATCTTAACAATACTGTTGCTGGATGGTCTCGATTCTTCTCTGAACTCCAATTTCAACAGTCTTTTTCAAACCCTTCCAGTACAGTACACAGGCACTAACTACAGTGGTATCATCTCACCTCATATTCTGTTTTCACATTTCTTCTGCAAGGTTCTAGTGTTATATAGTAAGTAAGTCGACGGGGCGGCTAAAGTCGGTATCACAGTCAGGAGGGGGTTCTATCCCCTTTTCATAGCACTAGACAAGGAGATTGTTTATAGCATTGAGGTGGAGGCCACCTACCATCAGCTCTTATTTTTACCGCAGATCCTGTCTACTCACACCTGAGGAGCGGTATCGACTAGGCACTTGTGGTTTCTAGCCGAACGCTCTACGGATTGAGCTAGCGGGATATAGAGTATGTTGGTACTTGATTCATTTGCAAATGCGCGGACCAGTTGAAAATATACTAAGTAAATTTGGTAGCAAAGGAGTTATCTTTGAAAGCAACAATCAGGAGAAGTGAAAATCTCGGACTTCAACCTGTTAAACTCTTGTTAATAATTGACTTATGCCACATCCGTGTTCGTGCGGGTTAGTGTGTTGGTAATGCATTCTGTTTATATATAATGTGACTATTTTTTCTTATTATCCGTTGGTATGAGGAATTGCGCAAATCCTACATATTTCTTGTGCTATTTAATAGAGAATATTGAATTATGCCGAATCATATTGTTAGGAAGGTATTCCTTCTACTCGGACTCTCCGGTATATATAATGAAGACACAGCAAAAACTTGGCTGGATTATTAGATGCAAATACACTGAAAATGAGGCATAAAGTTCCATAGCAATTAAGATGCTGAAAGAATAGTCGTGCCATATTTGAGAATTCTCTAATGTTTACAGCACTAAATCTAAATACTGGATTGAGTATGTGAACTCAACAGTGTTCTAATATACAGTCTAACTTTAGGAGGAAGCCAAGAATGTTTGGAAGAAATGTTCTCATGTGAGAGGAGAATGAACATATATATTAATATCATATAATTATATTGAGAGATGACACATATTATATATATATATATATGTCCTTAAAATAGAATATTGATGTCATATTTCAAAAACCGTCTCCTTTTTTCAAACTTCAGAAAAATTTTTTAACAGACTGATACGTAAGGATTACCATGCATTTTTCTCTCATTCTGTGATATTAATTTCTTATCTATGCCATCTGAAGATGCATCTATTTATAGATCGAACCACTGCAGCGTCGGCCATAATAAACTCACCACTTAACCATTTAAACCTGTGTTTTTTCATTTCCTTGATATATATAATACCGTCGAATTACTTCTCTCTTCACACACACAGGCTACACAACACAGCACACATATATAATATATTATATATATATATATATATATTTAAATATATATATATATATTTCAGTGTAAAGATTTTAAACGAAAGAGATATTTCAAATCAAAATAGAAAATTCTTTTTCAAAAAAGAGTTAACCCATTCATTGTATATATTATTATATTATATATATATATTATATATTATATATATATATATATATATAGTTGTAGAAAGTTGTTTCTCGTTCTACCACGGTTTGGGTGGTCAAGTACCCCTTCCTCAGAAAACTAAAAAATCAGAGGTAGCGTAATATATATATAATACCTGTTCTGGTTTAGAATTATCTTTTATTTTCTCTCGTTGTTCTCTAATAATAAACTTTAGTCGTTTAAATCTTAAACTGCTTTCATTTGAAATTAAGATTAGTTTTTTCATAATGCTTCATCAGGCAAGAAGTAATTTGTATCTCTATCTATGTTGTTTTTATATCCCTATCCTCTTTTGTATTTGTGTAATTCCAGTCACTGATAAATCTATTAAGTTACAGTTCGTTTTTTGCATTTGGGGATGGGGTTGTTAATAAATTAATGCATGTCGTTAATATATATCATATATTAGACTAGTGTGTTGGGGGGGCACAGGATTTGAAATGAATCGACAGATGGTGGAGATCTGAGGTACATGAAGAAAAACTCAGACAAAGTTGTAGACAGAGTATCAGAAGAGATGAAATGACATAACTTACTGTTCTTTCTTTCTTTGGCCATTTTTGATCGCCTTATGTTCTGCTTGTTGCTTCTTTCTATTTCTTCTCGCCATGTTGAGACCATTCCATTTGTTGTGGTTCTTCATCTCTTGACGCTTTCTCTAACTATACATTGCATCAAACGCACAACGCCATGTACTTTTTAAACGTTTTATTTTATTTAGTTTCTTTAAAAAAGCAAGACGTCTTTCTTGACTTAACCATCCTGGCTGGTACTGAGATCTAACTAGCTCTCACGTGACTTCCAGTGATTTGCGGTTTTCCGCTCTGGGGAGTCAAAAGTTGCCCAAGCGCTACCTGTAAACTTTCCCATTTTCGCTAACACCAGTGTTGTCCAATAATCTATGCTACCATAGACTTCATGCAGCGCAAATATTTATCATACCTCTTGTTTTATTTTATTTTCAATCTGTGATCCACTGGGACGGCCAAAATCCACAGATGGAAAGTTCATATCTCTTGCAATTAACAATAGCCTGATGTAGAATTATTTGGATTATAAGGCGTGCTAGCAATTCCCCACCTAGATCTATATACTAGCGACGCACGTGGTTTATCCCTCCGCCAATAATCAGCCATAATGCGTGGCTTATACACTACTTTAAAACACTGATCACGGCCATAGTTCTACTATCGTACTCATTGAGGAGGGACTTACCATACTCAGACTCTTACCAGAACGAACAAAGCAGTTCTTTATCAGAGTGTACAAGGATCCAATTTCCGACTGGACAAGGCGCTCCGTTTACAGACTGCCAAAAAGGGAAGCTCCCTCATTTGTCTGACTGATACTACTTGTTAGCACACCCGACGGACTTTTTACTTTTATTAATTAAGTAGTTTTTTGTTTTATATATTAAGTTAGAACGATTAGATTCGGAGGATAGAATAAGTAGTAAACATGCGTTTATACGAAAAAATATTTTTTGTCTGAGCAAGAATGTGACATAGGTGTTTTCTTACTAATTTGGCTGTGCTGAAGTTCAATCAAAACAGTTTTTGCTCTATCACCTCTAGTTTTCTATCTTTTAAATAGTCTATAGGATTGCTGGAACTAAGAGAACCGGGATTACAGAGGTTCAGCTTTAAATCTTGGACGTTAGAAAAATATAAATACTTCAAGAAGCGCATTCTCTAACCTCTTAAAATAAAATAAAGATGCTAGTTGACGCATGTCTAATCAAGTCTAAATACACTGGTTTAAAAAAATATTTTTGCCTGAGGCAAGAATGTGAATAGTGTTTTTTTTACTAAATTGGTTGTGCTGGAATTCAAATTATAAACGGTTTTGCTCTTATCACCTCTAGTTTTCTGTGTTTTAAATAGTCTCATTTTAGTTATAATGCAAAAGTATATCACGTGACTTATTGGAACAACGCTCTTGCTTAAAAAGGGGGTGATACAGGATGACACATAAGATGTTAAAACCTGGTAAAGCTTGCCAGGATTAGATGAATCCTCTGCAATAAAAGTCCATAGAATTTATGCGCTCCTCATTCTTCAAGGAAGAATCTCAGTGTTTGTACTGTTACCGATTTTGTTCAAAGCTTATTTCATTTTATTTTATTTTTCTAGATTATTTGCACAGTTTCAATGGAAATGGAACACGATAAAGTTTTTAAAGATAATTCAAAAAACAGAAAAAATGCAGGTACTGGAGACAACTATCTACTGGAAGTGTGAAGACAAGCAACCATTCACCGACATACTTGTTATTTATGGAATACGGTGGGTGACCAACTACGGCTCGGAGAATTGTCGTTTAAATTGCAGTGAGATCAGATTTCCATAGGATCTGATAATCCGTCTCTGAATCTGCCAATTCTCATTTGTATTACTGCCCGTATTGACTTATATAACCGTCGAATGTGCTGAAAATATTATGATAATTATAGGCTGATTCAAAAACCAGAGAATGTGATAAGTAAACCTGTTTGTTATTTCGTTCTCTCTCTGGTCTGTGCTCTGTCTTGTCTCTGTCTCTCTCTTCTCTTTCCTCTCTCTCTCTCTCTCTCTCACACACACACCTCTCTCTCTCTCTCTTTCGCTGCATGTTTCTTTCTCTCTCTCGCCGCCATGTTTCTCTCCTCTCTCTCTCTCAATTCTCTCTCTCTCCTCTCTCTTCTCTTCTATCTCCTTTCCATCGTTTTCTTAAATTACGTCGCGATCCATATCGATCGCTAAGTTCCCACACATAATACACACGTGGTGCGTGCTGCACACACTACACGATACAGAGAGGAGAGAGAAGGAGAGAGACAGACAGACAGACAGACAGACGAGACTCAGACAGAGACAGAAGACAGACAGGACAGGCACCACACACTCATACAAAATATACACAGTATAAGTACACAAAAACCAAACACACTTTTAAGCACCACACACACACACATCAACACAAACGCAATATACAAACACATACACACNAAGCGATTTTCAAGGACACAAATAAAGGATCGACTATATACGAGGCTCATGACCTGTTAACATAGAAATTGGACTCGTCGACCCGAGTCAAATCCTAAGCTGTTTGCATTTCAAATATACTTAATACCTCTTTGGAAAAGTATGCATCGAACTATGTCGCCCTCTAATGCTATAGGTAAAGTTGTAGTGAGCCAAGCTGGATCTTTAGACCTGTAGCAAACAAGTCTATGAGAAGGTGAAAACTCTGGACGGAACCTGGTTAATATACTCAGCTTACGAAATTGACCTTGTGTCACATCCTGCTGCAATCAAGTAGTGTGGATTAAAAGTAATTAACGTAGTTCTTTACATGTAGCGCCAGCACGTGTATCGGTGTTTATGGCACAGGACTCATTCAATGTTGAGCCACCCATCTCAAGCGAGAATCATGGTGGTGGTGTGCAAAAAATGCCTTGTCCCGTTAGACACTGTCTCTCCAGGGAGGTGCCTCCTCAGGCAACTGGGGCAATTAAACCCAGGCTTGTTCCTTTTAAACAAGGGGCAGTATTTTCCTGGGGGATAGTCCCTCTGGGATCATATCGCACTGAATTGATTTAACTTTCCGGTCCAAACGGCCGAAGCATCCACTGGACTCTACCGAATGCAATGGTAAGGGTATTTGCCTCTCATTCCTAGTATGGAGGGCGTTGGACACTACGGGTCCGTTAGACGTGTATGGTGCATATAATAGCAGATCGATCCATCGAGGCATTACCCCTCAGGGGGGGGGGTGCCTCAGTCGCTGGGTTCCTTAATCCAGCTCCTGCCCCTTACTATCAAGGGAGGCAGTGTTGTCTTGCGGTGGAAGCCCCTTGGGAATTGACAGCTATTAATTAACTTTAACTGTCTAGTGGCCGAATTCAACAATGGACTCCACTCCAGTTTAGGCTTGGGTTACATAAGGTAAGGGGAGTATTTGTTTCATACCCCACTTGTAGTGGGCTGGCACAAGGCTTCGTTTTAACGTGGCTCATCTCCACAAGTCCGAGTTCTCATGTGTGGGGACAGAGAGCAAAATATTGCGTCGATCGTCTTACTGCGGCATTTCTCGGCACCTCAAGGGGGGCCCTGCAGGCGCTGGCAAATAAACCCAGCCCTGCCCTTGCCTGGTGGGAATTGGCCCACTGGATCGACGCTATTATTTCATTTACTTTTAATCCTGATCCAGTGGCCGAAGCAAACTGGACCCCCCCCCTCCGGGTGGAAGGTAAGTATTAATAATGCATTTAAAATCTTTGAAATATGTATTATATATCTCTGAGAAAATAAAAATTTGCATATTATATGGTGGGAATAAATTTGCATAATGATTTTAACAAACGAGGTTTTAATAAATAATCATTTGCTTTTAGATTTTAAATCTTCATACGATCATGTTAATCCAACGTATTAAAATTCAATATCTAATTTAAAACAGAAATCAGTTATAATAACTGTAATATTATCATAATTTTTTCTTAATTTAGTTTCGTTAAGCTTTATAATCTAATATCTAGCTTTTAATATCTATATACTAATACGTCCGTTATCATCCTGCAACACGCCATTGGTTACAAATGAGACAGTCCCAAATCGTACACGATGAAATGCAAAAAGGTAAATCCTGACCTTATCCGGTGTCGCTTATCCGCTGAATTCTATATTTCTTTATGAGTGTTGGTCACCTCAGCCAAACGAATGGGAGCCATTCCATTTTTTATATGAATAAAGAAAAGGGAAGAAATAAGACCAAAATGTGACACAGAAAATATTAAGAAAAAAGAAAGAAAGAAAGAAAGAAAGAAAGAATAAAACATGATAGATAGATCGATAGATAGATACGATAGATAGGGGCCGATAACGCTAATTTATTTCAATCGAACATCTGAAAAGAAGGAAAGAAAAAAAGAAAAAAAGAGTAGAGCTAAATCACAAGAATTATTATATTTTTCATTTTGAACTTGTTAAGTTTTTTAAATGCCATCCTGGCCAAGTGAAAAGGGCTTAAAAGTAAGGTGTGTTTTGTTTTACGGGCATATCAACCTCGGTGGTATTTAATGCCGATAAAGTTGAATAATAATTCTTATGATAATACAATTTTTTTAAAATACCATTTTTCTATTTAAACCATAGATGGGACCTAACAGGTACTACCACTCCGGTCAGAGTGGACCAGGGAGCAATGTATGAAGTGGGTGCTCCACATTCCCAAACCTCCAGAACTGGAAACCTCACGCATCAGATTAGAGTTTTAACGTCATTCCTAGGACATGAGACTGCAGCCACCCCTTCTAGCACCCATATGATAAAAGGGTTGGGCTTGCATAAGGAAATAGAGGTGGGAAAATCATATAGGTCTAGGGCTTGACGTGACTCACCAATTGATCGGAGGGGGCCTCTCCGACCCGCCCGTCTAGCCCAAGATAGGGTCAAAGTGGAGTATTGCAGTCATGCACTTGCTCATCCACCTGGGCTCTATCCTTAAGCATCACGGGTCCCACACACCACGCCAACAGTGCCCCATTGGGGGTCTTACCCCTCTGCAGAGGTGCAGTCGTGCATTCTAACGCCCCAGCCGACAAGGCGGGCTAAAGTAAGGTAAGTCCGTGTTATGGATCCTTTGGTAAGCGAATAAGTCTTATCCTGCGTATTGTAAAGGTCCAGTGATTTAATCCTATGTCGTCGTCCACGAAAGTCGCAGTAGTTATGGTCATTGTGCTCCGTTTAAGTATGTATTAAAAGCAGAGTACTGCCAGTGATTGCTAAGAACCTTATAGATATGGTTATCGGTGAGTCTATTATAAAACGGGCAACTAGCACACACCTATAATACCAAAATGTCAACATAAACTATTTAGCATTAGCTCTTAAGTGAACATCTCAAACGTTGAAATAACTAAATTACATGCTGTGGTTTATCACAGGTCCTGCTATATTATGGCTATGTTTTTTTTTGTTTTTCTTTTTTTATAATAAATGCGTATTATTTATGTTTAATTTTATATTGACTTTTATAGTAATAATTTAGATTTCTAGATTTTGTTGAGGACAAATTAATTATTATATAATTTCTTTTTGACTGAAGCCTGGCCATAAAACAGTAGCCTTGAGGATCAAACTCATTATATTAATACAGCCATTGGGTTAACTACTAAAGTATGGCAAGCACCATAGCTGACACAGAATCAGAATAATGGAATAAAACAAACAATTTTTAAATAAAAAAATAATACAAATACACTAATCCAGAAATGGTGTGTTAGACTTGATTACTTGGTTAGAAGCCATATCTTATTATAATGGAGATTGTGTGTTTATCTGTCTGTAACCGAAACTATATCACTATACAAGTCGCAATTAACCTTTGTTATTTGCATCACATTCTCCATGATTTTATTTTATTTTAAATTTAAACCTCATTATTAATAAAATTGTTTACATCATAGAGACTTGTCGACCATATCTACATACTAAAACATGCAATTGATTTATATATACAAACAAATAACAGATTACAGTGTGAATGGGAAGGCTAATTTGCATATTGATTTTAAAAATTTGATTTTAATAAATATATGCTTAGTATATTGATTTCTAATTGTTTGGTTTTATCTATTGAATAGAAGCAAAAAATCTCGGGATAAATCTTAAAAGAAATCCATTAACAAGAAGAAATAACTGTAATTTTATTCTTTATTTCCTATTTTAACTAAATAGTTAAATTGGGAAAATTTACCAATGAAAGACGGGAGTAATGGAAAATGATGGAAGAGTTAATCTCAAAGTGTTCTTTTTTCGATTATACCCCTCTGTTCGAAACTCTTTTTATTTGCATTCTTATTCAGTTTCATTAGCCTTTCTAATTTAATATGATATTTTATTATATTAAAACTTAAATACTTGCACCCGGAGGGTGCATATATTGCTAGTTTAATAATTTCAATATGTTATTATTTTTTAAACATTGGTTTGGAGCAAGATTTATGGAGATATTGATGCATTGTATCTATAAAGAATCGCGTGTCAGATATATTATATATATACTATATATATATATATATATATATATTTAGATAGATAGATAGATAGATAGATAGATAGAGATATAAGAGCCAGCCTTACAGATAGATAGATTGATATGAAGAAACAGACTAACAGATATATATATATATATATATATATATATATATATATATTTGGGAAATAAAAGGCCTTAAATACCATGGGTATCGTGGTTATGGACCATTTCCACTCGCAAGTATGCTCACGAGCTTCTTCAGACCATTGATATCAATGGTATTAAGGCTTTTATTCCCAAATAACTTTGCTCTGTTTACAATAATTA
This sequence comes from Doryteuthis pealeii, assembly GCA_023376005.1. Classification (NCBI taxonomy): domain Eukaryota; kingdom Metazoa; phylum Mollusca; class Cephalopoda; order Myopsida; family Loliginidae; genus Doryteuthis; species Doryteuthis pealeii. The sequence goes on from CM042168.1 coordinate 80,853,992, forward strand.
AACATTGAGCTCTTAGACGGAACCTGAACTCTACAACAAACTACTGTAGAGAATTAGGACCCACTAGAATCATCCTTGTAACGAAGAGAACTTGACCGCACCAAAGTATAATATATATATATATATATATATATATATATATATAGTGTAAATTATATAAGAAGTGTATATTAAGATATCAAAATTGTTCGTGATACATTCCAACTATCAAATAAGTAACCAATAAGTGTAGGTGAATCCGTGTGTTTATGGATAAATATCTTCAGAGGAGTAAAACATCATAAAACTGTTGAGAGGAAGGCCCGAACGGTTTGCACATTCTCTCCTAATGACCCCATGCATTTGTAAACATCTTTTGTTTTTTCAACATATCAATTTCAACACAGTCGATTAAGTTCCATTTTATTTTTCACTTACGTTGTCTATGAAAAACTATACACAGAATGTTTTACTCTCTGAAGATATTTATCCATAAACCCTACGGATTTACCTACACTTATTGTTACTTATTTTAATAGTTGGAATGTATCGCGAAACAATTTTGATATTTTATATAACACTATATTATTATAATAACACTTTTTAAAATAATCTTACATCAGGCTCTTTGGAGTCTTATTATAATATATATATATATATATATATATAATATAATATATATATATATATATATATAGAGAGAGAGAGAGAGAGAGAGAGAGAGATAGATAGATAGATAAGACAGAATGACAGATAAATAAATAGATGGATAGATAAGAAAAGATAGACAGATAAATAAATAAATAAATGATTAGAATAGTTTAGATTCTAAGCGATGACAGTGGTATATTCACGCATTTTCTTAATTCTTAGTTACCATATACATATAAACTTTTTTTAAATCCAATATCTTTAATCACCTATTTTGATTTCAGAAAGTTTTGTAAGAATTTTTTGATGTCAAATTGAATGTCATCACTGCATTGGTTATAAAAAAAATGGTTTACTAATATTCACCAACTTTTACGGGCACATTTTATGCTGAATTTTAAAGTTTCGTTTGGCTAAAAAAATGTTTAGGAGCCTCTTTTTGCTTTTTTCTTATTTTATGCCGACTTGAATCTTTGATGAGATATTATTTGTTTATGATGGAGTTTAAACTTAGAAGGAACTTTTTTCTAATCTAAATCTTTTTCAGATGCCATTTGTAGTAACCTAATTTCAAGCTCATTGGGAAAAGAAAAATGGAATCTCAGATTTTTCCGAATACTGCTACTCTATATTAATTTTTCAACAGGTCATACAAAATTAAGGTAGTCCTTAACCTTTACCTCGTAAATTCCTACCATAAAATAAACTGAAGCCTCATTTTATGTCCGTGTTTTTGCAATAAATGTTTTATTTTATGCACTCGTTTATTTTACAATACTAAATATAATTTTTCTTTATTTGGTAAAGAATAAAGTATAAAGAAAATATATTTAGTATTGTAAAATAACGGGTGCAAGAAAAATGAAATATTTATTGAAAAAAAACGGACATAATGAGGGTTCAGATTATTGTAGGAATTTACGAGGAAAAAGTTAATGGTTACCCAAAAAATATATAGGTTGCACACTTATCAAATACCAAATAATGTTGAAATAAAATATGTATATATATATATATATATACATATACTGTGTGTGTGTGTGTGTGTGTGTGTGTGTGTGTGTGTGGTGTGTGTGTGTGTGTATTTGGGCAGCATTCTTTCATTTTTACATGTATAATTAAACAACAGACACATCTTCTGTTTTAACAATTTTATTTTGATCTTTCGAGTTTTCTGGCC
>CM042168.1:80863301-80873301 GCA_023376005.1 Doryteuthis pealeii
GATTCATCTGATTCAACAGGAAGGACGTCCTTTCTACGTCATATTTGCATCAAACTTTGTGGATCTGCAGCAGGTTCGATGAGTCATTTGAGGGCTCATGCAAGGAAGGGTTCTGGTAGTGGAGTTATGGGATTGTGAGGGACGGCAATGATCTGCAAAGATTATGCTATTGCTATATATAAGTAAAGTCATCGGAGTGGCCTAGACAATAGGCAGACAATATATATATATATATATATATATATATATATATATATATATATATATATATAGTAAATGAAGAAAAACTCTAAACTTGCTTCATTACAATAATTCATTTCAACCGTATTAATACGGCATCTTCAGGTAATCACAAGAGTCATGTTCTTGTGATTACCTGAAGATGCCGTATTAATACGGTTGAAATAAATAATTGTAATGAAGCAAGTTTAGAGTTTTCTTCATTTACTAAATATCTTGCTCTGTCCTGTTACTCACTGGTATTAGGCACATTGAGCTCTCCTTATGGTCTACCTGCATCAGCTTGGTTAAACCACACATGGAAAGACCCTAACTACGGAAAAAAAACTATATATATATATATATATATATATATATATATATATATATATATATATTCCATTGCTCCCTGGTACTCTCTGACCCGGAGTGGTAGTACCTGTTAGGGTTCCATCTAGAGGTTAAATAGAAAAACATGAGTTTATAAAAAAATTGAATATCCATTTAGAATGAAGTTATTTCAAACTTTAAATGACATTAAATGACACACTGAGGTTGATATGCTGTAAAACAAAACAAACCAGCAATTCTTTTGATGTTATAATCTTGAAAGCCATTCACGATTTTCCGAAAGAGCCATTATTGACAGACCAAGTACATACATATATATATACATGCATATACATATATATATATATATATATATATATATATATATATATATATATATATATATATTGTGTGTGTGTGTGTGTGTGTAAATGACTATGGAAGTGAATTCGACGATATGTTGAAAAGATATATATATATATATATATATATATATATATATATATATATATGTATATATATATATAAACATAATATATATAACATTATATATATATATATATATATATATATAACATAATATATATAAACATTAAATATATATATATATATATATATATATATATATATATAACATAATCTTCTTATTATAATGGAGATGTGTGTTTTTCAGTCTGTAACCGAAACTATATCACTACTCAAGTCACCATTCCTTTAGTTATTTACGTCACATTCTCCGTGATTTCATTTTTATTTAAACCTCAATTATTAATAAAATTGCTTTACTTTATTAATACTGTTGACTATATGTACATACTAATAACATGCATATGTATTTATATATACAACAAAATAGCAGTTTACAGTGCGAACGGGAAATCTAATTTGCATATTGATATTAAAAATTTGATTTTAATAAATATGTGCTTAGTATTATTGATTTCTAATTATTTGGTTTTATCTTAATGAATATGAGTAAAAATCTCGGGTATAAATCTTAAAAGAAATCCATTAACAAGAAGAAATAACTAATTCTATTCCCATTTTAAGTAAATAGTTAAATTAGAAAAATTTAGCAATGAAAGACGGGAGTGATGAAAGAGTAATTTTCAGTTATTACTATTTTTCGATTATAATCCCCCTCCTGTTTCAAATCTTTTTATCGGCATTCTTATTTAGTTTCATTAGCCTTTCTAATTTAATGATATTTTATTACAATAAAACTTAAATACTTGCACCCAAAGGGTGCATATATTTACTAGTATATATAAACATTATATATATATATATAATATATATATATATATATATAAAACATAATATATAAACATTATATATATATATATGTGTGTTTGTGTGTGCGTGTGTGTGTGTGTGTGTGTGTGTGTATCATGTTGTGCTGTTAGCACGGATTCCCATCACCCTTTCTTGCCAACTCTGATTCTACCATATGCGTGTGATCAATTCTTGAAGTTGTAAATCTTTAAAGAAATTTGTGAATACCTATTTCAACTGTTCCAAGGAAATCTATATCATTTATTTAACCCGGAAACCTTACCAAAATCTAATTCCGTCTCTTGTCTTTTTAGAATTTCAGGTTCCAGCTGTCTGGACGCAAAGGACACGGTCTTGTGGATAAGAAGGTCACCATTATTTGAAGTGGGGAGGTATAATTAAGAAAACCGACTCACATAATAAAACCAAACGCTCAATGAAACTCACATCTTAATTGTAGGCTATGGTCATCCCGAATCAGACAGAGCAAATTTTGGCCTATGGACAAATTTTGACTGTCCAATGAAAACACTGGGGGTGGGGGGATGACGCTGGAGACAGACAGAGGACATAGGTAGGGGGTGATACGAAAATTCAGGAACACGAAACCGAAACGAAGCTGACAAGTGCCTGGATTTTATTATAGTGTTATTTCAAAACAAAACATAATAAATTAAGGTTTTATACTCTCTTTTGTCAATTTCCTTTTTGTTCTGGGAAGAATAATTCCTCTAATTAGTCAGGAATACATAGGTATTTATCAATCTTTATGACTTATATCCACAAAAACATTGTCGGCGAGGTTTAGAATATGCTGATTATATCCCCTAATAGCCATTATATTAATGTAGTTCAAAATCCTTTTAACAGGTAGTCACTCCATACTTAGTTATGATATCAATTCCTGAACAGCTAATGTATCAGTAAAATTCACAATCATTTTAAACAGGTAAATACTTCATACTTAGTTGCAATATTATTTTTTAAGTATAGTAAAAAATCATTCCCTTTATGAATTTTTATAGTAAAAATCATTGTCCAATGCAGTTTTATAATAACAAATTTTTCCCTATGAATTTTCATATTAAAAAATCATTGTCCAATGCAGTTTTATAGTAACAAATTTTTCCCTATGAATTTTCATATTAAAAATCATTGTCCAATGCAGTTTTATAGTAAAAAATCATTCCCTATGAATTTTTATAGTAAAAAGCATTGTCCAATGCAGTTTTATAGTAAAAAATCATTCCCAATGAATTTTTATAGTAAAAATCATTGTCCAATGCAGTTTTATAGTAAAAAATCATTCCCAATGAATTTTTATAGTATAAATCATTGTCCAATGCAGTTTTATAGTAAAAAATCATTCCCAATGAATTTTTATAGTATAAATCATTGTCCAATGCAGTTTTATAGTAAAAAATCATTCCCTATGAATTTTTATAGTAAAAATCATTGTCCAATGCAGTTTTATAGTAAAAAATCATTCACAATGAATTTTTATAGTATAAATCATTGTCCAATGCAGTTTTATAGTAAAAAATCATTCTCTATGAATTTTTATAGTAAAAATCATTGTCCAATGCAGTTTTATAGTAAAAAAATCATTCACAATGAATTTTTATAGTATAAATCATTGTCCAATGCAGTTTTATAGTAAAAAATCATTCCCAATGAATTTTATAGTAAAAAATCATTCCCAATGAATTTTCATATTAAAAATCATTGTCCAATGCATTTTTATAGTAAAAAATCATTCCCTATGAATTTTTATAGTAAAAATCATTGTCCAATGCAGTTTTATAGTAAAAAAAATCATTCCCAATGAATTTTTATAGTATAAATCATTGTCCAATGAAGTTTTATAGTAACAAATTTTTCCCTATGAATTTTCATATTAAAAATGATTGTCCAATGCAGTTTTATAGTAAAAAATCATTCACAATGAATTTTTATAGTAAAAATCATTGTCCAATGCAGTTTTATAGTAAAAAATCATTCCCAATGAATTTTATAGTAAAAAATCATTCCCAATGAATTTTATAGTAAAAATAATTGTCCAATGCGCACATTTTTTTTTTTTTTTAATTTAAGTACATTGCTCATATCTGAAATACACCGCCCATATCTCCTAGTTCCACGGGAGAATGATGGTAGTTTAGAATTTATCAACTTTGACTGTTGCCTCAAATTTTCTCGTCAGAAAAGATTAGTCACCGTTCGTATTTAGTGAGCGCATCTTGTATCTTCGGTCACGCTCTGCTTGTTTCTTTTTTTGGTTAAAGGTCAATAGCAATCGAGAATTAATGATATGTTTTCTTTGCCAGGGTAGGGGATTCTCACCACCGTGACCCTTCTATGTGGAACGGACAAATAAATATTGGTCAAAAATAATGGCTGATCCTAATTCGCCGCTTGAAAGAGAAACTTTATCGACGACGACGACGACGACGACTGTGCGATTAATGTCTCCATCTTTTAAGAGTCAGAAGAAAATAGCTTCATCACAATTTAGTCTTTACTTATATCTCTCAATCTCACATTTTGTCAGTCACTTATAATATATCTATCTATCTATTTTAGTATGTCTACATCTATCTATCGCATTGTGCTTCCGTCTATCTATCTATCTATCTATCTATCTATCTATCTATCTCATTCTATTCATATCTATCTATCTATCTATCTACCTCATTCTATTAATATATATATATCTATCCATCTATCTCATTCTATTCATATCTATCTATCTATCTATCTCATCATATTCATATCTATCTATCTATCTATCTATCTCATTCTATTCATGTCTATCTATCTATCTATTTATCTATCTCATTCTATTTATATCTATCTATCTATCTCATTCTATTTATATCTATCTATCTAGCTATCTCATTCTATTCATACATTATCTATCTATCTATCTATCTATCTATCTATCTATATATATATATATATATATATATAATATTATATATATATATATATATATATATATTATATATTATCAACCTATCTATCTCTATTTTTCTATTTATCTATTCCAGTGTCTTACATCTATCTATCTATCTATCTATCTATCTCATTATATTCATATCTATCTATATATTTTTCCTATTCTATTCATATCTATCTATCTATCTATCTATCCATCTATCTATCTCATTCTATTCAAATCTATCTATCTATATCTCATTCTATTCATATCTATCTATCTATCTCATTCTATTCAAATCTATCTATCTATCTATTCTATTCAATCTATCTATCTATCTCATTCTATTCATATCTATTTATAAACAAGAATAATAATAAAAATAAGGAAATTAAAAACAATAATATAAAAGCATAAAAGATAATAAAAGAAATATACTGAAAAATAATTTTTATTAGTCTATATACGAACACATATAAGAGATTTCTTTTTAATTATTTCAAATCCCCAGCAACGACAGGTAGCTCTGCTAGTTATTAATATTAATAATTGTGTTTTCAGAAAAAGAGTCTTGAGCCTCTAAATTATTCAATTGTAATGCAAATTACCCAGTGTAGGTGGGTATTTCAACTATTAGAACAATAATTATTAATATTAATAATTGCGTTTTAATAAAAGACTCTAGAGCTACCTGCCTTTCAAAGTGTCTACCCACCATTGGGGTATTCATCAACCTTGTTGACGTCGTTGCTGTATAAAAGTGTTTGATGTAACACTGGGAATTTGTCAATTTAATAAAATCAGATATTTCCATGCCTAAGTTTTACCTGATTCATAATTAGATCAATTATATGCGCCCTGGGCGCTGGCGTTCCTCTCCGAGTTGCGCAAGTTGGGATTTTGTTTTTAATATAACTAGACGAATAGTGAACCCGTTGGGTCACTGTTGCAACAACAGCACATGACGAGAGGGATGTTTTCTTTTAGGATTCTAATTAGCATTTTATAGTTATGTAAAGTTGATAAAAAATATAAGAGATTTATAGTTTGCCTAAAGCATTGTGTGTATATATTTGGTTTATAGATTGATTTTAAAGTCTTTATATATATATATATATATATATATATATATATATATATATATAATATATATGAATTGAACATTTTTTGAAAATACAAAAGTTCGCTGACAGAATCTGTTTCGACCTTTTAATAAAGCGGTCTTCTTCAAGAGCAAATATTTATGATGGTGAGAAGAATATATATATATATATATATATATATATATATATATATATATATATATATATATATATATGTTGGCTTCCACCACGGACATGCTAGTGTGGGCCGCCCAGCAAGGACCTACATTGACCAACTAAGCAAAGATGCAGGTTGCTGCGCAGAGGACCTCCCTGGGAAAATGAATGATAGGAAAGGTTGGCGAGAGATTGTCATGGGTATCCGTGCTAATAGCGCGACATGATGATGATGATGATGATATATATATATATATATATATATATATATATATATATATATTCCTAGACGAAGCTGTTGGCATTTCACAAAGCGCTAATACCCTTGGGAAAGGTATGAATCCATATATTCTCCCTCCAGCTATGGGTTAAATAGTAGGGAAGACTGGGCTCTACAGCCTTTGGTAGGTAACCAGTCTAGGAGAGGGATAACTCTGAATTCAAAATTCCTGAGGTCGATCGTTGATTGGGTTTGTGGCAACCTTTGATGCACCAATTCTTTCCTATCGACTGTGCCATAAAGTGTGGATGGTCTAACACAAGCCTTCACCACTATAAACAAATCACTATGTGGGAGTTCATTGTGTGTATGAACCCTCATACGTTGATAATCAACGGGAGAGTCCATTATATTACATTATATATATATATATATATATATATATAATATATATATATATATATGAATTGAACATTTTTTGAAAAAACAAATGATGTTATTAGTTCGCTGACAGAATCTGTTTCGACCTTTTAATAAAGCGGTCTTCTTCAAGAGGGAAATATTTATGATGGAGAGACGGAATAAGTAAACCGTTAAAAACAGGAGGGGTACAAACGAACGTTTATGTTCGGAGCCGGAATTTATTTAAATTTAAAAATGCATATTCTGTGTTAAAAATAATAAATGTCATTTTTAAAAATCAGAAGCATTACAATCCACAAGAAAACTCAATAGAGTTTGTTGTAAAAATATATAAAAAATGTATAAAAAAATATCAAAAATGTTCATGATTCCAGCTATAAGAAAGTAAGTTAAAAGTCCACAGCACAATTGAAGAAAGATGAAAAGTTTTCAAAGGATTTGTAATGTTGACAAATCCGTGGTGTTGTAGATCATATTAGTCTCCAGAGAAGTAAAAATCCAGATATTTTGTTTTTTTCAATAGACAATATGAAAAGTAAATGGAAGTGAATCCGACAGTATGAATTGAACATTTTTTTAAAAACAAATGATATTAGTTCGCTGACAGAATCTGTTGGGACCTTTTAATATATATATATATATATATATATATATATATATATATATATATATATATATATATAAAATAAAAATGGAACTTAATCCGACAGTGTGAAATTGATATGTTGAAAAAACAAAAGATGTTTACAAAAGCATGGGATCATCAACATTTTTTTTTTTTTAATTAAAAATAAAATGAATTTTATTTTTAATACTGACAGCGCATTTTTTGATAAAAGAAATATTCCAACTTTTGACTAGCAGCGTTCTGTTTTGCGCATTCTTTCTTCTAACGGTCATTTCATCCCGCCTTATTTTTGTTGAAGACCGATCCACATGCGGTCGATACAGATATTCCGAGGGACCTCACATCAGATGCTGCTTTTTAAAACCGTTGAGAGGAAGGCTCTGAAACGGTTGCACATTCTCTCCTGATGATCCCATGTTTTTGTAAATATCTTTTGTTTTTTCAACATATCATATATATATATATATATATATATATATATATATATATATACTTTGGTGCGGTACCAAGTTCAGGTTCCGTATGAGAGCTCAATGTTTAATTATTGTAAATATTCCCAAATATATATATATATATATATATATATATATATATATATATATATACCTTTGAAAGGAAGGAAAAACTCAATAAACCATCATTATGTAATAAATTTATTTCGACCAAAATTTAAAAGGCTTTTAGAAATTTAAATAAATAAATGTTCTAAAACTCCCTAAAAGTTCAGTCTCATCGGACAGAAGGCAGAGATAAAAATAAAATGAAAAACCTTAAAAAATTTTTTACCAGAATCCTTCAAAAATGTGTCAGACTGCAAATATGAGTTTACAAATTCAAACTAAAAAAAAGGGTTAAAATGTATCATTCAATTTCATTTTTAACAGGATATATTCAAAAGTGTGGGATTTTAATATCTAAAATAGAATTAAAAAAAGAATAAAAATTGTCTTGACTATATTTATAAAAAAAACATTTTTAAATGATTAAGTGGGGTGTTATTAACTTCTACTTAGTCTAAGTAGAATTCAATATATAATAAATTTAGATAATTTTGAATAAGAAAACCAAACAAATAATAAAACAATAACAATATATAGATTGATAAAAAAATATAAAATTATAAAAAAAGTTATAGTTAATGACAACCGAATGGCGGTTAATTGAGTTATTCCTTCCTTTCAAAGGTAAATATTGCTTTGTATTTAATCTAAATTATAGATTATTATACATTGAGCTCTCTTTAGGGATATATATATATATATATATATATATATATATATATTATATATATATATATGGAAATCCCATCTCACTGACAGGTTTAAGCGACATTGCTTCCAGGCCGTGGTTATATCTGTACTGCTGTATGGCTGCACCACTTGGACCCCAACGAAGCACATTGAGAATAAGCTAGATGGGAGCTGCGCAAGAATGTTGCGTGCAGTCGTGGAAACAACACCCCACAAGGAAGCAGTTGTATGGCCACCTGCCCACCATCTCATAAACCATCCGAGTGAGACGGACAAGGCATGCTGGACACTGCTGGAGAAGCAAGGATAAGATCATAAGCGAGGTTCTCCTGTGGAGGCCAACACATGGACATGCAAGTGTGGGGCGCCCACCAAGGACTTATATATATATATATATATAAAGTTTCTTTGGAGTACAAAATTTAATGAGGATGCTTAAAAGCGTATACATCGTAAGAGGAAAATTTCTTAAAAGAAAATTAGGGTACCCTTATAAATAGATATTAAATCTAAGTAATATAGTTATTTTTTCGATCAATTTTCATCGGAGAAATACATACACACACACACACACACACACACACACACACACACACACACACACATATATATATATATATGTGTGTGTGTGTGTGTGTGTGTGTGTGTGTGTGTATTACTATAAATACATATATATATATATCATTGTTTGCTTGAAACATTTATGAGTATGTTGTTCCTTTACCTGTAAATACACATATTATATATATATATATATATATATATATATATATATGTATATATATATATGTATATATATATATATATATATATATATATCACTATAAATACATATATATATATATATATATATATATATATATATATATTTATCAGTTTTATTGTTGGCTTGAAACATTTACCTGTATCTTTTTTTTTTTGTTTCCTTTATATTTCGGGAGTAAAATCCCATCTTGAGAAAACCTTCGAGTCCATAAATGGATGTCCGTCTTAATCCATGTTAATGTGGAGGTCGTAACTTGTGTGTTTCTGTATTTGTTTTCAGTGTTTGAATGTATTAATATTCTAACGTGCAGTGTCATATCATCTTAAAAAATGGAGGCTTGCTTGAATGTTTTTATAATGAATATTGTCACAATAGTATTATATTTCATTTACATATTCAACTGGAAATGTTTTTTTTCTTGAAGATTTAAGTGAATAGCTTAAAACACTATCCTCATGACATATTGTATTTCTGCGTTAATTTTACGTATATATAAATATACATAAAAAAAAAAATATATATATATATGTGTGTGTGTGTGTGGTGTGTTTGTGTGTGTGTTTATATAAATAGATAAAGAAGCCAAATAAGTTACGATTACAATACAAGTACTCAATACATAGAGTCGGTTTAGAAAAACCGAATCCGTACCAGAAGTTAGCTACCCATGAGGGTATATATATATATATATA
>CM042168.1:80878301-80880801 GCA_023376005.1 Doryteuthis pealeii
CTTACTTTTATCCCTTTATATTATTTTTTATATAATTAACTATATTTAACTACCCAAAGCTTCTGTTATCGTAACGTCTACAACTAGGCTTTTCCTAATACTCTCTAACCAACTCAAACCAACTAATAAATAATTTTAACCTTTCGCTTTTTAACCATTAATACACCCCATAATCTACCTTTCATTAAATAGTAATTGAAAAAATAATCCCCATAAATTAATCCAAATTTTTAATCCAATAAACAAAAACGGTTTACGATGAATCTTTGAAAATATAAATAAGTGTTCGTATATTAAGGATAAGTCCCATTCCAACGGGCATGTATTATACCAACTGAGATTAATCGAACACTCGATTAATTTAACTGATGTAACCCTGAAGAATCAATCGATGAAACTCGAGTAGGTTACTCCTTTTCATTGCTAATATAATATATATATATATATATATATTATATATATTATGCCCGGATGTTTTTGTTTATATATATATGTATATATGTATTACTTAGTTTAATTATTTTTGAGTACTTACATATATTATATATACTAGCAAATATATGCACCCTCCGGGTGTACGTATTTAAGTTTTAATGTAATAAAATATTGTATTAAATTAGAAAGGCTAATGAAACTAAATAAGAATACAGATAAAAAGATTTGAAACAGAGGGAGTATAATAAAATATTTGAAACAGAGGGAGTATAATAAAAAATGGAAGAACTGAAACTTACTCTTCCATCACTCTCGTCTTTCATTGTTATTTTTTCTAATTTAAGTATTTAGTTAAAAGAGGAAGTAAAGAATAAAATGACAGTTATTTTATCTTGTTAATGGATTTCATTTAAGATTCATTGAAGAGATTTTTGCTTATATTCATTAAAATAAAACCAAACAGTTAGAAATCAATAATACTAAGCACATATTTATTAAATTCGATTTTTTAATATTAATATGCAAATTAGCCTTCCCGTTCACACTGGAAACCACAATTTTGTTGTATATATAAATATAATTGCATCTTGTTAGTATGGAGATATGGTTAACAGTATTAATAATGTAAGACATTTTTATTAATAATTGAGGTTTAGATAAAAATAAAATCATGGAGAATGTGATGTCAATAACTAAGAGAATTGTGACTTGAGTAGGAATATAGTTTCGGTTACAGACAGAAAAACACACAATCTCCATTATAATAAGATATATATATATATATATATATATATATATATATATATATATATATATATATGTGGGGTGGGGGCGTATGTGTGTATGAGGAAATAGATATGTGTGAATGTATACATGTATGTTGAAAGAGTTCAGGTTGTTAGAGGGTGCCTAAGAAGATGTGTATATAATTGCAAAACATTTATACTTATTTAAATTTCTTATATCGGAGATTTAATTAAACATTTTCAACTATAGAATTAATTTTAAAAATTGTCGATGAAAAGTCTGAACCATGGTAATATCTGTTGATATTCAATTTTAACAATACAATTTTCGAGGCAAGAAATACATTTTCATTTCTAAATGGACACACACAAACAAATATATATATATAATATAATATATATATATATATATTTATATATATTATATATATATATATATATAGAGAGAGAGAGAGAGAGAGAGAGAAAGAGAGATAGATAGATAGATACACCAACCGATCCGCATGAGCAAGATGCGACACAAGGTCAGTTTGCCTTCTACAAGATTTGGTACCTAACCAAAGTTAACGACACTAATCTACCCTACTATTTACCCATAGCTGGAGGGAGAGTAGCTGGATGCATACCTTTCCTTTAGGGTATGAGCACTTTGTGAAATAAAAACAGCCTCGTCTAGAATTTGAACTTGGATCGACGAGTTCATTTCATATATATATATATATATATATATATATATAGTAAAGTAAAGTCGTCGGGGCGGCCTAAAGTCGGTATCAGCCACTCAGCGAGGGAGTTTATCCCCTTTTCAATAGCGCTAGACCAAGGAGATTGTTTTAGCATCTGAGGTGGAAGCCACACCTACCATCAGCTCCTCACTTTACCGCACAGATGCCTGTGCTACTCATAAGCTGAGTTGGCGAGGACCGGAACTAGGAACCTTGTGGTCTCTAGCTGAACGCTCTGCCAACTTAGTATTCCCCCTCCCTCTGTCTGTCTCTCTGTCTCTGTCTCTGTCTCTGTCTGTCTGTCTGTCTGTCTCTCTCTCTATCTATCTATCTCTCTCTCTCTCTGAGTACACGTTTTGAAAGAGAGAACGTAGAGTTGGTATTTACGCAATCCCTTTGCAATGGCATGGTCTTGACGCAAATTTGCAAGTATGGGGCACTCAGTGAGGATTGAACTCCCTATTCAGAAGTAAGGGATATACGAGACTAGCCTGTAAACCATTAGACTACGATGGGACGCCAATAGAGAACCAGGAGTACGTGAATGTAGAAAATAAAAAATAAAATCTGATTGATTTGACATAGCAACTTCGT
>CM042168.1:80885801-80893301 GCA_023376005.1 Doryteuthis pealeii
GACAAATATCTGGACCTTGCCAGAGAACTGAAAAGGTTATGGAATATGAAAGTCAAAGTGAAACCAATTGTAGTTGATGCAGTTGGAACAGTCCCAAAAGGATTGGAAAAGGGTTTGGAATGTTTGGAAATCAGAGGAAGGATTGATACCATTCAGAACACTGCACTGCTGCAATCAGCCAGAATACTCAGAAGAGTCCTGGAGACCTGAGGAGACTTGCTGTCACTCAGACTCCAGTGAAAGACCATCAGCTTATGCTGATGTGAAAACTCAAAAAGAAGAAATAATAATAATAATAATAATAATAATAATAATAATAATAATAATAATAATAATAATAAAAGGAGGAATTGGAAATCACAGGAAGAATCGAGACCATCCTGTCGACAGTAAGGTTAAGATCGGCCACAATACTCAGAAGAGTCCTGTAGACACGAGAAGACTTGCTATCACTTAGACTTAGATAAGTTAGTAAATTTCATAAAAAAAGCCACGGAAAACTTAACATTACAATCAAAAGCAGAAAGGCAATCTCTGGCAGAAGTAAAAATCCAAAGAGGTATTTTCTAAGGAGACTCACTATCGCCACTAATATTTGATATAGCAATGATGAAACTTACTGCCATGTCGGCTGGGGCGTTAGAATGCACCGACTGCACCTCTGCAGAGGGGTAAGACTCCCCTAATGGGGCCATCTGTTGGCCTAGGGTGGCGACCCGTGATGCTTAAGGATAGAACCCAGGTGGCTGAGCAGTATATGACTTGCAATATTCCACTTTAGGCTTTTCTTGGGCTAGAGAGGCCCCCTCCGATCAATCGACTGTCTACGTCAAGCCCTAGCACCTATATGATTGCCCCAATCCTATTGCCCTTATGGCAACCCCCAATCCTTCTTATCATATAGATGTTAGAAGGTGGTGGCTGAGGGTCTACATGTCCTGGAAATGACGTTAAACTCTATCTGATGGTGAGGTTCCAGTTCTGGAGGTTTGAGGAATGTGGAGCACCCCTTGATCACCATTGCTCCCTGGTCCACTCTGAGCCGGAGTGGTAGTACCTGTTAGGGTCCCATCTATGGGTTGAATAGAAAAACATGAGTTTATAAACAAAATTGTATTATGCATTAAGAATGAATTTATTTCAAAAGTTTATCGGCATTAAATGACCCACTGAGGTTGATATGCCGTAAAACAAAACAAAAAAATACAACAAAAAATACATGTCATTTAATTATATGCTTCGAAAAGGCACCGGTGGATACAAATTCGCTGACATACAGGAGAAAATAAACCCCTTTATAGACATGGATGATAAAAAGATTTTTGAAAAATATGAAAATGAAATAGAAATCCTGGTATAAACTATTAGAATTTACAGCCAGGATATAGGCATGGAATTCGGAATTGAAAAATGTGACATGCTTGTGATGAAAAAATGGGAAAGAAAAACAATGGACGGAATGTACCAATTCAGTACAATATACGAACACTTAGAGAAAATGAAAGTTACAAATACTTAGGAATTTTAGAAGCAGACACAATCAAGTAGAGATGAAATAAAATGTTATAAAAAGAATATATCAGAAGAACAAGAAAACTCCTAGAAAACAAGTTTTGCAGCAGAAATCTCATCAAGGAAATAAATACATAGGCCATCCCCATTATAAAATACTTTGGACACTTCTTAAAATTAACAAAAAAGGAAGTCAGAAAGATTGGCCAATTGACCAGAAAATTCATGACTATGCACAAGGCATTACACCCTAGAGATGATATATGTATGAAGAAAGGAAGGCGGAAGAAATTTTGCCAGCGTAGAGAATTGTGTAGATGCCTCAATCCAAGGACTCGAAGAATACACAAATAAGAGCAAAGAAATGTTAATCTATTGTCCTTATGACAAATCTCCAATCCTTTTTATCACATATGTGCTCGAAGGCGGTGACTGAGGTTCTTATTGTCTTATGTGTACCATATAGGTCGCTTAATGGAGGTATGTATATAGAATTGAACGCAAAATAGAGGCTGCTAAAATGAACATGTGTACAAAATAGGCTGCCAAATTGGGAGAGTGTTGGAGGTTTTAGCATATAAGGCGTGTGGTAAATACTATATATTTAAGTGATAAATTGCAGTGATAAATGTAATTTTTACTTTATAGTCAGATTAATTTCCCGCTAGATCACCGAAGTTAAGCAGCGACGAGCCTGTTCAATGCTTAGCTGGATGACCACTAAAATAATAGAGGGTACTGTAAGAAACTTGAATCATGTGTGTCATATCTAAGCAAATACACACGAATTTAAAGAAATGATTTATGGAAAATGACTTAATTCGGCATTAAATGAGCCGAAAAGGGTTGATATGCCGTTAAACTAAAGAATCAACTTTGTAATCGTGGTTTTCTGAAAGAGGTGTCCTAGTTCCTTTATATATGAAATGATCTTGCTATCGACAATATTTTCGGCATAAAACCAAAACACATGTCATGTAATAAGATTGCGTTTGTGCCATTAAGTACAGAGTGATTGCGAGCAGACGGTACCGGGTGTTCAGAATAATAGTCACACACCTGCGCAGGAAGTCCATTGTAGGGTTTATCGAGAAAGAAGCTGATATATATGTGAAGTCGTGTAAGTAATATATAGTAATAAGTATATAGTTATTTACTAAGCTGAGCTTAGATATGGCACAAGGTCAGAAGTATGGGGCTCCCAATGAGAATCGAACTCACTAACAATGGTCTGCGAAGCGAGCTTGCTAACCATTACACCACGTGAGGTTTTAGTATACAAGGCGTGTGGTAAATACCTACTCCTACTTATAGGCTCGCCAATAAGCACGTGACCTGGGAAGGCAACCTATTGTCCAATCACAGGCAATGCTCTGCTGCTGATATTATTATTTATACTGGCCTTTTCTGGTCATACTAATCATTACTACTTGGATCTTCTTGGACGACGGAACGTAGTATTATATCGCGGGACTTATTCACTTACCAAAAGGATTCTCTACCACAGGACTTATTGACTTACCAAAGGATTCTCTACCACAGGACTTATTGACTTACCAAAGGATTCTATGCCACAGGACTTATTCACTTACCAAAGGATTCTATATCACAGGACTTATTGACTTACAAAGGATTCTATGCCACAGAACTTATTCACTTACCAAAGGAATATACCACAGGACTTATTGACTTACCAAAGGATTCTATATCACAGGACTTATTGACTTACCAAAGGATTCTATGCCACAGAACTTATTCACTTACCAAAGGAATATACCACAGGACTTATTGACTTACCAAAAGGATTCTATATCACAGGACTTATTGACTTACCAAAGGATTCTATACCACAGAACTTATTCACTTACCAAAGGATATACCAAGGACTTATTGACTTACAAAGGATTCTATATCACAGGACTTATTGACTTACCAAAAGGATTCTATGCCACAGAACTTATTCACTTACCAAAGGAATATACCACAGGACTTATTGACTTACCAAAGGATTCTATATCACAGGACTTATTGACTTACCAAAAGGATTCTATGCCACAGAACTTATTCACTTACAAAGGAATATACCACAGGACTTATTGACTTACCAAAGGATTCTATATCACAGGACTTATTGACTTACAAAAGGATTCTATGCCACAGAACTTATTCACTTACCAAAGGAATATACCACAGGACTTATTGACTTACCAAAAGGATTCTATATCACAGGACTTCTTCACTTACAGGATTCTTATACTCGGGACTTACTTATTTACTTTAAGTTCTTTTACAACTGGCCAAGGATGGCGGCCAGATACTTAACAGAGAGAAGTACAGAATTAAACGGTAACGGGGCTTATTGTTAAAATTCTAATCGCCATTGAAGAGGTTCAGTTGTTCTGTTGTTCACAGAATCCAGTTGGTTAGTCCTAGTCTGTAGGTTGACCCTTTGATATGTATGCCCTAGTCTGTAGCGTGCATTGTAATCCATACGGTAGGTCTTACTGACAGGAAGTTCAATTGCAAATCGATTTGAGGACAGTTGCAAACGATCTTAAATGCTATCTGTCCTCGTTTAACATTGACTAATTTTAGTAGAGCCGCCTGCTGCTGTTGGGAAAGTTCATTAATAGAAGTGACGATTTTGCGTACACGATATTCCAATTATTTATGTGTACAAAATAAGACGCCAATTTGGATTAGGTGTCTAACTCTGTGAATTGGGTATATTTACAGAATAGGCCACTAAGATCGCGCAGCTGTATAATTCATGCTGCAAAATAGTGGTATATATATTTACCAACCCCTCCGCACGAGCAGGATGTGACACAAGGTCAATTTCTTAAGCGGGGTTTAACGGGTTTGAATTCAGAGTTTTTCTTCTCCTAGACCGGTTGCCTAACTATTTTATCCATAGCTGGAGGGAGAGTAAGATTCATCCCTTTCCCAAGGGTATTAGCGCAAAGTGAAATGCAATTAACATGTCCAGGATTTAAACTCGGGGCGACGAGTCCATTTCCCATGACTTTAACCATTACACCACGCGCTTCCAAAACAGGGGTATATGTATAAAATAAGGTGCCAATGGTGGTAGACGTATAGAATATCAGCCGTCAATGGGATTTATAGAAATAGGGCGCCTATGATGGTTAATATTTTCCCTTATTCTTCGAGTCCCTAAATTGCCGCATCTACATCAACTTGAATGCTGGTGAGACCTTTTTACCCTATATATTTTTGACTATATATATATATATATATATATATATATTATATATATATATATATTTCTATTGACGGTTTTTATTTATTTATTAATTTATTTATTTTTGAATTTTGACATGTCTACACACTGGCAACATACTTGCAACATTTGACCAGATGACAGCCGATATTAGGAATATTTGTTCTACACAAACTTAAAAAAAAAGAGAGAAATAAGAAATTACAGTTATTCGCCCATTTCATTCATAAAGGAGGAGAAGAAGAAATAGAGAAAAAAAGGAGAGGAAAAGAAAATAAGAAGAGAAATTGTAACCACACAAATAAAAACATAAGCACGTCATTTCTGAAAATAAACTCTGATGATGAAACTCATGCTTCGAAATCGATAAGACAAAAATAACATCTTTTTGTTTTTATTTTTCATACTGGCCTTCAAAATATTAATATATCATAACATACTTAACAATGCTTCAAGCAAATTACCAATTGCTTATATATATATATATATATATTATATATATATATATATAAACTCTTCTTTTAGGGGTGGGGTTACGGCATGTCAATTCTTATGTTATGTTATGCCGAAAACTTTTTTTTATTTCATTCATTCTTGTTGGATATTCCAAAAAATTCTTTTAACAGATCTATTCAACCCATAAATGGAACCCTAGCAGGAACTACCACTCAGAGTGAACCTGGGAGTAATTGGCAATAAAGGATTACTCCACACTCCCCAGAGCTCCAAAATTAGAACCTTACAACTAGATACAGTTTAGTCTCATACCCGGAACACTGATACCCTCAGTCACTGCCTTCTAGCACATGTAATAAAAAAGGGCTGGGGGTCTGCCATGAGAGCAATTTATTTTATTCACCCCCCCCCAGGGATCTATATGAACCACGCCGAGAAGATGAGTTAGTTATATTCAAGATACGCGCACCTGAATTTTCCGCCACTTCTAATCGTTGTTTGACGTCATCGGTTGGCGCACTGGGCAACACCGTTTTCCTTCAAATCGTGACTGTTGCACAACTGCAACTAACGATCGAATGGCCGATAGAAAAATTCGTTTAAAAACGTGAATATGTAAAAACACTACTTCACACCTTTGTTTAAAACTCACACACACACACACACACACGCACACACACACACACGCATACACATGCATGCACGCACGTACTCTCTCTCTCTCACACATAAACACACACACACATAAACACACACACATATATATATATACATATATATATATTGATAGATATGTATGTATCTATCTATACCTATATATATATTCTTTTTTTAAATGTTTTTTTAAAAAAAATGTTTTTTTTAATGCTTCGTAATAACTTACGAAGCATTAAAAATATATAAATGAATGAACTCGATATTATGGAGTATTGGATTCACTTATTTTTTTGTTATTATTTTTTGTCATAAATTTTCAGGTTCGTTAGATACCCTTTATCAAATGAATGTTATTACTGTTTAACGGCTTCCTTGTCTCTGTTGTTATCGACAGTGGCAGCGTCTGTAAAATATTTATAATAACGGAGAATTTCGATGTCTGCGTTCAATCCCTTCAGGTGTGTTTGTAATTTTAGAATCCATTTAGTTTCTGATTGTTTTCTAGATTGCGTTGTTGGAAATGCGTGTTCTGTCAAAATGCATTTGAGGTGTGTAAGGTTGTGTGATAGGGTGTTAAAATGAAGTGCTATTGTACTATGCGGGAATTTGAGATTTATAGTGGATTTGTGGTTATTTAGTCTTAGTCTAAAGGATTTGATGTTTCTCCCACATATCCGCTATTTCTGCATTGTGTGCAGTATATATAATATATGATGTTAGCGCTATCGCATGTTAGGTTTGGCGGATGGATTGTTATGTTTGTGTTGGGTATTTTTATTTCGGTTTCCGTATGTATGTGGCTGCAAATTTGGCATTAGGCTTATTGCATCTTTTATTACCTTTCCGTACGGTGTTATGTAATTTTTTTTCTGGATGCAGTGAGGATGTTACGTAGGTTGGATGGTTGTTTTTTTTGCGTTGATGGGCGGGTTTTATATATATATATATATATATATATATATATATATATATATATATATAGGGCAGTTGTGTGAATCTGTGCGTCCGGATGAAACTTCGAAAATAAAACAATTGAAGACAAAGTAAATATTATACGCATTAGATATCACCAGGGCTCGTTTTTTGAGCAAAAATAATGGATGATTTGATTCATATTTTCGAATACTTTTAAAAATTAAACAGCATTAACATTAATAACGTAAAATTATACTCGCCAATTTTTGGCGTTTCTTGCTAAAAATTAAACAAGTAGTATGAGTATCAATACGGCTGCTAAACGACATGACATCGTAATTATTACGGTGAAATACAAAATTCTTTCTAAGATTAGTTTAGATTTTTAGATTCTTTTTTTTTTTTTTTTTTTTTGCATTTAATATTTTAGATAAGAGACATTAATTTTTCCCAGACGTTTCACTGTTATATTTAAAAATTAAAATTTACATAGTTATGTCGTTTGTCAATGTAAACAACATTAGTACCACCAATTTTCCCTGAGAAATTTACCCCCCACACCTATATCTAACACAATGAAACTTGCATAAAGGTTAATAGAATCTTGAATTTTTTTTTTGCCCATTCGAAAAAAGAAACATTAAAGAAACCCCTGATGAGTTTTTAAAAAGATTTTCAGCTTACGGATATAATGAAAATTATGATTGAAAAAAATG
>CM042168.1:80895801-80920801 GCA_023376005.1 Doryteuthis pealeii
AGTCGCTTTTTTCCTTCCTTCCTTCCTTTTTTCATAAATATCTTTCTTCCTTACCATTCTTTGTTCTTTCATTCTATCTTGTTCAATTTCTCTTTTCTTTTATTCTTTCGTTTTATTCCCCCTTCCTTCATTATTCACCTTGCTTTCTTCTTCCCAATCTTTTTTTTTCTTCTTATTTTTCCGTCGTTCATTTCTATTCTTTATTTCTTTATTGTATTCATTTTTAAACATTGTTCTTATTTTTTACCCCATTCTCTTTCATTTTTTTTTCCT
Source organism: Doryteuthis pealeii (assembly GCA_023376005.1). Lineage (NCBI taxonomy): Eukaryota > Metazoa > Mollusca > Cephalopoda > Myopsida > Loliginidae > Doryteuthis > Doryteuthis pealeii. The sequence continues at coordinate 80,896,075 of CM042168.1, forward strand.
TCTTTAAATTTATTGTGTTATTTTTGTTCCTAATAAGTTGCTTTCCTTTCTTCCTTCCATTTTTCCTTCCATCCTTCCTCCTTCTTTGATAAATTCCTTCTTCTTACGATTGTTCATTCTTTCATTCTATCTTATTAAATTCCTCTTTTTCTTTCCTTCTCTTGTTTTATTTTCCTTCCTTTTCAAACATTTATTCTTTATTTCATATCTTCATTCTTCTTCATTTCAATTCCTTCCTTTTATTCCTCTTTCCTTAAATCCGTTTTTTCTCATTTTTCGTTCGTTCATTCCATCTTGTTCAATTACTATATTTTTCTTTCATTCATTTATCTTTTTCATTTCCTTCTGTTTTTCTTTCCTTCAATCCTTCTATTCTTTCAATTTCCCCTCCCTTCACTTTACTTTATTTTTATCTTTCATCCTTTTTTCTATCCTTTTTTTCTTCCTTTTCTTCCATACATTTTCTTTCTTTCTCTTCTTCTTCTTCTTCTTCTTCTTCTTCTTCTTCTTCTTCTTCTTCTTCTTCTTCTTCTTCTTCTTCTTTCGTTTTTCCTAATCTTCACGAACTCCTCGTTTTAATTAGCACGCACACAGTCGTCGAATGCCCGTGCCTACACAAACGAACCGGCTCACACAAGTAGACAAAACTAAAACCCCACCACTAAACACACGCATACACACAAACACACATTATCACAATTACACTTTAAAAAGACACACATTCTTATCCACACACACACACACAAACAACACACACACACACATACACACACACAGATACATACGCACACAAACACACGCACACAATTAAAGTCACACATGTGATTCCTGTGGTTGTACGACCGAGTGTAATTATAGCGACAAATCCATTTCCCCGCCGATAGAGGGCGCGCTTGGTGTGCGGGTGTTTGTCGGCCGCCATATTTGATGGCCGCTTGTCCAGGAACAGAGCGGGTTTGGAAGTGTCGGGGGCGTACGGTGGGTTGTGTGTAATTTTTCACATTCTTAAATTGAATTTCGTGTTTGGAAGATGGGATCACGTTTGTGAAGTCAGTGCGGACGGCATTAAGCGAATGTCGTCCTCACAATAACAACGCTGATTGGTCCGTGATGGGATTAAACGAAAAGGAAGCTGAATGGGGGAGGGGAGGGGTTAGAGGGGAGGGTGAGGAGTCAGATGAGGTGGGGGCGGGGGGTCAGAGATTGAAGTGGCATCTTCGAGAAAAGAAGTAGAAGAATGAGGAAGGGGAAAAAAGAAGATGAATAGGAGAAGATGGAAAGATGAAGAAGATGAAGAAGAAGATGAATGAAAGGGTGTGGGGTGGGGATGAGGCGTTTGTGGGTGGTGGGTGGTTGGTTGGGGGTCGCTCATAAAGAAAAGGCGGCGGTTAAGCGTTGAAAATAATGACAATGTGATTCAAAAACTGAAAGGAGATGTACGGAGATTAAAAAAGAATGAGATACTATTGCAATTTAAAAAGTATATATATATATATATATATATATATATATATATATATATATGAATATATACTTTCTAAGCGTATATGTTTTCTAATGCACACACAAATATATATATATATATATATATATATATATATATATATAAAGAGCGAAACGGATAGAGAGAGACCGCGTGTTTGTGTGTTTGTGTGTGTGTGTGTGTGTGTGTGTGTATGTGTGTGCGCAGTGAAAGGTGAATATGAAGAGAGAAAATTGTAAGAATGGAAAAGATTTGGAAGAAAAAAAGAAAGAGCTAAAAAGAAAGAGAAAGAATTTGAAGACAAAGAAAGAAAGAAAGAAGAAAGAAAGAAAAAAAGAAAAAAAGAAAGAGAGGAAGAAAATATAGATTAAGAAAAAAGAATTTGAGAGAAAAAAAGAAAGAGTGAAAACGGAAAAGAAAAGAAAGACTACGAAAGAAAGAAAGAAAGAAAGAAAGAAAGAAAGAAAGAAACTGAAGATTAATAAAAAGAAATCGTCGCCAAAAAGGAAATAAAGAAAGAAAGAAAAAAGAAAGAAAAATGAAATTGAAGAGAGAAATTGAACATTAAGAAAATGCCAGCTAAAAACGCTATGAATTATGAAGAAGAAGAAGAAGAAGAAGAAGAAGAAGAAGAAGAAGAAGAAGAAGAAGAAGAAGAAGAAGAAGAAGAACGTATTCAGTTTCGTTAGCTTTTCTAATTTGTTTCATTACTAGCAGACCCTGTGGATATACCACAGTATGATAATTTAATTATTAAAACATTTTATATATTTATTTAAAAACTATTGGCATATCAGCAGCGGCTACCCGGCGTCACCTGGGTAGAGATGGATTTTTAAAAGTTAGTCCCACAGATCCATTATTACTGAATCGTGAGTTGAATCCTCGTGGAATGCCCCATTTAAATCCCTATGTAAAAAAGAAAATAGACCATGCATTGACCCAGCTACTCTGAAAAGAAATATCAATGTCTACTATCTAGAATATTAAACAAAATTTAAATTTAATTTTTTAATTATCTTCACGAATATAAATCAAATCTCAATTATCTTTGCTCAAAAACCAAGCTCTGGTGATATTTAATGTGTATATATATTTACTTTGTCATTAATTGTTTTATTTTTGGAGTTTCCTCCGGACATACATATACACACAACTGCCCTTATATATATGTATAGATAGATAGTTCAATATGTAAAACGTATAATAATTTTGATTTAACACACACACATACACACACATACTCTCCCCCCCCCCTCTCTCTCTCTCTCTCTCTCTCTCTCTCTCTCTCTCTCTCTCTCTCTCTCTCTCACACACACACACACACCTTTTTTTTCTTTCTTCGTTCTTTTCATCATCGATTGAAACAGATTAGCACTATTGTTTTCGCGTTCTTACCCCTCTTCATCTTTCTCCTCCTCACTTTCTTTATTTCTTATATTTTTCTGTGTAGCATGTCCTTTCTTTCTTTATAATAAAAATGGAATGGTCCATTATTTAGCTGAGGTAATGACACTCATAAGAAATAAAAATTCGGCGGATAAGTTACACCAGATAATCTTGATTTACATTTTTGCATTGCATCCTGGACGATTTGGACGGTCTCATTTTTAACCAGAGGGTGTTGCAGGATGATAACGGGCGGAAGATTTAGGAATACGCCGTATTAAATATATATATATATATATATATATATATATATATATAATAAAATTGAATACTTGCGCATTGTTTATTAGGTGTCCTTGATAACATACAAAAGTTTACCATAAAAGGTGTGAGTTGCAAGATGGCGTCCAAGATGGCGACCAAGATGGCCACCAGCCATACACTTAATTAAAATGTTCTTTATTTGATCATTATTCATCTAAGGTTTTTGAACGGCATTTTGTAGTATGAAGTCCTCTCAATTACATAATAAAGGTCCATCACAGAAGAAGAAGAAGAAGAAGAAGAAGAAGAAGAAGAAGGGCGAGACTTTAACTTTGGATAATTAACCAGTCTTAGAGAAGGACAACTCTGAATTCAAGGCTGTTTATCTCCACTTAAGAAATTAACCTTGTGTCGCATCCTTTCTCATACGGAAGGCTTGGTAATATATATATTATATATATATATATATATATATATATATATATATATATGCACGCGTGTGTGTGTCGCTAATATTTAGAACAAAAACTTACCTGGTTTTAGAGATAGTTCTCAATATCCAGGAAAGTACTACTCAAGGATTCCCATTGGGCACCCCATACTTCTGACCCTGTGCCACATTTAAGATTAGCCTAATATATATATATATATATATATATATATATACATATTACCCTAGTACATATATATATATGTATATATTTATATATATATAAAAGTAAAGTCGTCGGAGCGGCTCAATGTCGGTATGAGCCATACAGCGAGGGAGTCCATCCCCTTTTCTATAGCGATAGACCAAGGAGATTCTTTCCGCGTCAGAGGTGGAGCGCCACACCTACCATCAGCTCCTTACTTTACCGCACAGATCCCTGTGCTACTCATACGCTGAGTTGGCGAGGGCCGCTATCGAACTAGGAACCTTGTGGCTTCTAGTTGAACGCTCTAATGACTGAGGTTTGCTTGAGACTACAATATTATACGTTATTATATTATTATATACGTTATTATTATTATTATTATTATTATTATTATTATTTTAAATTTGTATATAACATTTTTTCGACTATTCTTTTGGTGTTACCTCATTTTAGGAAAAGGGATTCTGTTAATGATAACGATATAATTCATTTACATTTTCGTTTCATTTCACTTGAAAATGATATTTTAATTTTAGGATTTTCATGATGTCACTACTTAATATTGCAGTGTAGATGTCTAATAGATCCACTATATTTAAAAACCGAAACATTCGAACATACACATCCTCTGAATATTTGTCTTTTCGTTATCTATATACCGTGGGATATATATATATATATATATATATATATATATATATATATATATATATATATATATATATATGTGTGTGTGTGTGTGTAAACACGGTTTGTTTGGAATGGCTTTGTGCCGATAATTTTTGAGAGAATAAGTGCTTAATTGGAGTTGTACCTAATTTTGAAAATTAATTAATTAATAATGAATTAGGCGGGAATACCTATTTAAATGTATGGATAAACAAATCGAGAAAAATCAATCTCTGTATGTACATTTCGGCCTATTAGGCCTCATCAGCAGAGCTATAGATCGGAAGACCGCCCTGTGCGTGATTTGAAACCGGACTGCCAAGCTGACAGGCCGATCCCATAACCCCTTCACCAAACGGACTTCTTAGATTTTACGATTTGTTTAGAGTAGGTTAATATTCCACTTCTAGTGACTTTTATTACACGACGATATGATAAGTTGTAAACACGGTTTGTTTGGAATGGCTTTTTGCCGATAATTAATTTTCAAAATTAGGTACGACTCCAATTAAGCATATATATATATATATATATATATATATATGAGAAGTAAACAAACAGACGATGTGTTTTGATATGGCTTTTTTAGCCGACAATTTTTGGGAGAATATGTGCTTAATTGAAGTCGTACCTAATTTTTGAAAGTTAATTAATTAATTAATAATTAATGAATTAGGCGGGCATACCTATTCAAATTTAAGGCTAAACCAATCGAGAAAAATCAATCTCTGTATGTACATTTCAGCCTATTAGGCCTCAACAGCAGAGCTATAGACAGGAAGACACAAAGGTATTGAATAGGTATTCCCGCCTAATTCATTAATTATCAATTGATTAACTTTCAAAAATTAGGTACGACTTCAATTAAGCACATATCCTCCCAAATATATATATATATATATATATATACATATATATATATGTGTGTGTGTGTGTGTGTGTATGTGTGTGTGTGTGTATGTCTGTGTGTGTGTGTGTGTGTGTATCGAAAAAGTATCGAGATTTTCGGGACTTTTTGACACACCTTGTATTCTGAAAAATCTTCATTTCTATTTTGGTAAATAGAGCTTTAAAATTTGTACTTTTTGACACACCTTGTCTTCTGAATAAAATTAACGTTACATGTATTGTTCATTCCTATCTTGGTAAGTACAGCTTCAATTTCGATACCTTTTTGACACACCTTTTATATATATATATATATATATATATGTTTTTGTTGAACTCAACAGACATTTCCTATCTGACGAGTTTCTTTTCTATCCTTTCCAATTGCCTGGTAATCTTTTTTATGCCGGGGTAGAATTAATGAATGAATCCACCAAAGGTTCTTACACTAGTACGTTCGGCACTAAATAGTGCCATTATCAGGTGTGAAGTGGTGAAATTCTTCCGCGGTTCTTTTTAAACAAACAGAGTAGCTGTAATATATATATATATATATATATATATATATATATATATATTATATATATATATAAGCTATTTGAAATTTAGATTAATCTGAAACAAAGCCACAGTAATGCGATTCCCTGCAAGGATTAAACTCACAACTGGTGATTGTCCACTGCCTGTCTGGCTTTTTTAACTATCCATTTACAAATAGCAAAGAAAAAAGATATTTGCATTAAATATGTATAAAGCTCTATTTTTATTATTGTTTTTTGTTTATTAGAAGTGAGGAGAGGGAAAAAAAGGAAATAAAGACTTTGAAAAAAAAGAAAAAAGTAAAGCGAAAGAGAAATAACCCGAAAACAAAGAAAAAAAAGAAAGAAAGAAAGAAAGAAAGAAAGTGAAGAGTAAGAAACAAACAAAGTGACGACTGAAATAAAAAGAAGAAAGAAAAAAAGAAGGAAAGAAAGAAAGAAAGAAAGAAAGAATGAAGGAGAGAAAGAAAGAAGAAAAAAGAAAGAAGAGAGTGAAGAGTAAGAAAGAAAGAGAGACAGAAAGAAAAAAAAAGAAGAAAGGAAGAAAAATGAAGATTAAGAAAGAAGAGAGACAGAAGAAAAAAAAGAAAGAAAGGAAGAAAATGAAGATTAAGAAGAAAGAAAGAAAGTGAAGAGTAAGAAAGAAAGAGAGACAGAAAGAAAAAAAGAAAGAAAGGAAGAAAATGAAGATTAAGAAGAAAGAAAGAAAGTGAAGAGTAAAAAAGAAAGAGAGACAGAAAGAAAGAAAGATAGGAAGAAAATGAAGATTAAGAAAGAAAGAAAGAAAGAAAGAAAGAAAGAAAGAAAGAAAGAAGAAAGAAGAGTGAAGAGTAGGAAACAAACATAGTGACGACTGAAATAGAAAGAAGACAGAAAAAAAGAAAGATAGAAAGAAGGAAAGAAAGAAAGAATGAAAGAAATAAAGAAAGAAAAAAGTAAAGAATAATAAAGAGAGAAAGAATGAAAGAAAGTGTGACCAAGAAAAAAAAAGAAAGAGAAAGAAAAAAAAACAAAGTGTAGACTAAGCAAGAAAGAAAGAAAGAAAAAAGAAAGATAGGAAGAAGATGAAGATTAAGAAAGAAAAAGAAAAAGAAAGAAAGAAAGAAAGAAAGAAAGAAAGAAAGTGAAGAGTAAGAAACAAACAAAGTGAGGACTGAAACAATAAGAAGAAAGAAAAAAAGAAAGAAAGAAAGAAAGAAAGAAAGAAAGAAAAATGAACACTGTGAAAGAAAGAAAAAAAAGAATGAAGGAAATAAAGAAATAAAAAAGTAAATAATAATAAGGAGAGAAAGAATAAAAGAAAATGTGACCAAGAAAAAAAGAAGAAAGATAGAAAAGAAAGAAAGTGTAGACTAAGCGAGAGAGAAAGAAAGAAAGAAGAAAGAAAGAAAGAAGAACGAAAGAAACTGAAGGCAGAAAAAGAAAGAAAAAAAGAAAGAAAAAAAGAAATGATGAATAAATTTGATGTTTTACCCTTTTATTTTTATATTTACGATAAAAATAACCGTTTGTTTTTTTTCTCAACTTGTCAGCGCTACGAGCTGTTTATTCCCGCGCTAATCTCGCACATTTGTTGAAATCTCGTGGCACATGGAAAGCACAAGTCGAGATTTGTGGCTATCCTCATTTGCATATGTAAATCAAGTAAGATAAAGTATTTCTTTCCACTTGACTTCTATTTACCTGCGGCTCTCCACAACTTTGTGTGCAAATATTAGATATAAATATGTTGCACGAGGTTCTCAATACGATAAAATAGCACACGACTGGGACTGTACACAATTATATATATATATATATATATATATATATATATAAGATTTTTGGATGTTTGTTTATTTAGAAACGTTGCTGATAAAGTATATATTAAATTTTTACTTGAAGGCACTTACAACGCATGTATCGCATAAAATTCGATACTTTTTCTTATAGAAAATGAACTTGACAAGTGTAATCCCAGTAAAGGATGGCTCGATGTGTAGAATACCGTACAGACTGTTTCGACTTTATTAAGTCTCATCAGCGGTATATACTAACGATTTCCCTCCGACAGAAATCGAAACCGGGACTTCAGCAGACGCAGTGAAACACTAGTGAAACACTTTTATCGCCTCGGCCACAGTACACAGCTGACCATCCTAGCGGAATTAAGCTTGTCAAGCGATACTATGCGCCTCTACCATAATAGGTAAGGGGGCGCTATTGAGAGAATAATAACAACAAACAGATCGGATGCCCTTCGGCGAAGTGAATAAGATTTTTGGATGTTTGTTTAACACATCGAGCCATCCTTTACTGGGATTACACTTGTCAAGTTCATTTTCTATAAGAAAAAGTATCGAATTTTATGCGATACATGCGTTGTAAGTGCCTTCAAGTAAAAATTTAATATATACTTTATCAGCAACGTTTCTAAATAAACAAACATCCAAAAATCTTATTCACTTCGCCGAAGGGCATCCGGTCTGTTTGTTGTTATTATTCTCTCAATAGCGCCCCCTTACCTATTATGGTAGAGGCGCATAGTATCGCTTGACAAGCTTAATTCCGCTAGGATGGTCAGCTGTGTACTGTGGCCGAGGCGATAAAAGTGTTTCACTAGTGTTTCACTGCGTCTGCTGAAGTCCCGGTTTCGATTTCTGTCGGAGGGAAATCGTTAGTATATACCGCTGATGAGACTTAATAAAGTCGAAACAGTCTGTACGGTATTCTACACATCGAGCCATCCTTTACTGGGATTACACTTGTCAAGTTCATTTTCTATAAGAAAAAGTATCGAATTTTATGCGATACATGCGTTGTAAGTGCCTTCAAGTAAAAATTTAATATATATATATCTCTTATTATAATGGAGATTGTGTGTTTTTCTGTCTGTAACCGAAACTCTATTACTACTCAAGTCACAATTCCCTTAGTTATTGACATCACATTCTCCATGATTTTATTTTAACGTTTTTAATAATTAATAAAATTGTTTTACATTATTAATACTGTTAACCATATCTACATACGAATAACATGCAATTATATTTGTATATACAACAAAATAGCGGTTTACAGTGTGAACGGGAAGGCTAATTTGCATATTGATATAAAAAAAATCGAATTTAATAAATATGTGCTCAGTGTTATTGATTTCTAACTGTTTGGTTTTATTTTAATGAATATAAGCAAAATCTCTTCAATGAATCTTAAATGAAATCCATTAACAAGAAAAAATAACTGTCATTTTATTCTTTACTTCCTCTTTTAACTAAATACTTAAATTAGAAAAAATAACAATGAAAGACGAGAGTGATGGAAGAGTAAGTTTCAGTTATTCCATTTTTTATTATACCTCTCTGTTTCAAATCTTTTATTATACTCCCTCTGTTTCAAATCTTTTTATCTGTATTCTTATTTAGTTTCATTAGCCTTTCTAATTTAATACAATATTTTATTACATTAAAACTTAAATACTTGCACCCGGAGGGTGCATATATTTGCTAGTATATATATATATATATATATATGTATATATATATATATATTATATATATGGGACCATATTCCAAATAAAATTAGAAAAATACTCGCTGATAATGCAAATATACTTCCAAAATGGTGTCTACAAATACTAGAAACCAAAATCACTCATGTCGACGGAATTTAGATGGTAGGTTGGTTGGTTTTAACGGCATATCAAACATTGTGGGTTATTTAATACCAAGTCTTGTTGAATACACATGTATACATTCAAGGCCCTGCTCAGTCGGTAGAGTCTTCGGCTAGGAATCATAAGGTTCCTAGTTCGATACCGACCCTCGCGAACTCAGCGTATGAGTAGCACAGGGATCTGTGCGGTAAAATAAGGAGCTGACGGTACGTGTGGCACTCCACCTCAGACGCAAAATCAATTTCCTTGGTCTAGCGCAAGTGAAAAAGGGGATAGACTCTCTAACTGTCTGGCTGATACCGACTTTAGGCCACCCCGACGACTTTACTTTTTTACTTACATACAAGGTGTGTCAAAAAAGTATCGAGATTGAGGCTGTGTTTACCGAGATCGATATTAAAAATGTAAAGTATATTTTTCAGAATACAAGGTGTGTCAAAAAAAGCAAAAAATCTCGATACTTTTTTGACCCACCTTATATATCTATATATATATATATATATATATATATAAAAGGTGTGTCAAAAAAGTATCTATTATATATATATAAAAATTCGTCGGGTGGCCTAAAGTCGGTATCAGCCATTCAGCGAGGGAGTCTATCCCCCTTTTCACTAGCGCTAGACCAAGGAGATTATTAGCGTCTGAGATGGAGCGCCACACCTACCATCAGCTCCTTACTTTACCACACAAATCCCTGTGCTACTCATACGCTGAGTTGGCGAGGGCCGGTATAGAACTAGGAACCTTGTGGTTTCTTGCCGAAATATATATATATATATATATATATATTATATATATAAACAAGGTATGTTTGGAATGGCTTTTTTGCCGACAATTTTTTGGAGAATATGTGCTTAATTGGAGTCGTACCTAATTTTGAAAATTAATTAATTAATAATGAATTAGGCGGGAATGCCTATTTAAATGTATGGCTAAACATACCTTGTTTACAACTTATCATATCGTCGTGTAATAAAAGTCACTAGAAGAGGAATATTAACCTACTCTAAACAAATCGTAAAATCTAAGAAGTCCGTTTGGTGTAGCGGTTATGGTATCGGCCTGTCAGCTTGGCAGTCCGGTTTCAAATCACGCACAGGGCGGCCTTCCTATCTATAGCTCTGCTGATGAGGCCTAATAGGCCGAAATGTACATACAGAGATTGATTTTTCTCGATTTGTTTAGCCATACATTTAAATAGGCATTCCCGCCTAATTCATTATTAATTAATTAATTTTCAAAATTAGGTACGACTCCAATTAAGCACATATTCTCCATATATATATATATATGTTTCATTGAATTGAACAGACAATTCCTGTCTGACAAGTCTTTCGCCGATCCGTTCTAATCTTCGGGCCATCCTTCTGGTGTCAGGGTGGAAATGGTATACCAGTCCACCGAATGTTTCGTCACTAGCGCTTTCGGCAATGCACTTTGCCATCCTCAGGTGGAAACGATGGAATAGTTTTCATGTCTCGTTTTTAACGAGAACGAGTAGAAGCAAGGAATTAGTGGGAGGTAATATCAATAGGTAGTGGGAGGTTTTTGGAATGGTAGTAGTTTGAACAAAGCCGTGGTGATTTTTGGAGAGGGTGGGCACAGGTTGTGATAAGGCGGGATAATGGAAGTAATGTAGGCGGAAAATTATAAGCATTTTAGGATATGTTGACTTACTTCAAAGTTTATTTTGTTTAGGGTAGTTTTTTTTTGTTTTATATATAAAGCTTCAATTATTTGAAGTTTTTGTTTGTTTTTTTCTCTATATAGTGTGTGTGTATTTTCAGTTAGAGTTTTGCGGTAGGTAGAGGGGGGGCATGAATGTGTTTTAAGATGTTGATTAATGGAGCTGGAATCTGATAAGTGTAGGGTTAATCTACGAGATAATGTAGTCGTCGTGTGGCCAATATATGTATTATTGATTTGGGAGAGACAGTCTCCTACGTTACATTTAAATTCATACACGATATTGGTCTCATTAAGACGGGTAGTTTTGGGGGAGGTGTTGTTGCAGGTGACCAGATTTGTAGTTTTGAATTTTTTGTAATAAATGATTAAATTGATTTTTCCGTTAGTGTCAGTGGAAGAGACATTGTTACGTATTAATTTTTTTAGTGCGTTTTCATCCAGTTTATAATTATGGTGCATCTGATTACAGTAATAGATGTTTTGGTTAGGGCTATTGGGTGTGCTATTGTTTTCATTATGGTAAATATTATGGAGGGTTTTCCGGATTTGTTCATCAACGAAATAGTTAGGGAATTCATTATTGATGAGAGTTTGCTTAATATTTTTTATTTCAGAAAAGAATATTGTTTTAGAAGAAGAGGTAAGTTTTGCGCGGTTTATCAAGTTTTTTTATAATAGCTTTTTTATATTGTGCAGAGCATTCACTCTTGTAGTTAATAATACAAGAATTGATGGAGGTAGGTTTTTTTATATGGGGAGGTAGTGAATTTGATGTTGTAAGAGTCTATCATGACGTCGAGGAATGGAAGTTTATTGTTTGTGTTAAGTTCGTATGTGAAATTTAGTACAGACTGTTGTTGAAATGTTCGTTGTAGTTCGTGGAGTTCAGTTACATTGTTAACATATATATATATATATATATATATATATATATATATATATGTATATATACTTTCAATAAGAAAGAAAAACTCAACAAACCATCATTTGTCAAGTATGAATTTATTCCGACCTGTAAAAATATATGTGCGCTCTTTCTCCAGATATCCATTACAAGAATTAAAATAAATTGTTTGTTAGGGGTTAGGGTTAGGGTTAGGGCTTAGGGTTAAGTTTAGGACTTAGGGTTAGGGGTTAGTTTTAAAATTTTAAAAATCGTCTGTTAACAAACAACCGGATGTTGACGGTGTAAATTTAAAAAAGTGTACTTATGAATTAGCAAAACAAAAGGGGTGCCTAAAGGTCATATGGTCCGAATTTTTAAACAACGAATGTCTATGGGGGGGGGGTCCACCATAGTAAAATAGGATTAAAAGGGGGTCAATGGGTAAAAATGGTTGAGAACCATTGACCTAAAGTTTCACCAAGTCTCATTTTTATTCTTGACCATGGTCAGATAATGGCCAGATATCACTAGGACCCAGAACAAAAAGCGTCACTGCAAGCCCTTAATTCTTATAAACGGTTATCGCCACAGAAAATTGTAATCAGCGGACCGAATTCATATTCTAATGTTCTGGTAACGCCATGAATCTGTTTTCCTGGGTTATTGGTAAATAGTAGGTCAGATTGAGTTATTTAGTATTAGCCAAGTATCCAGTCTCGAAGAATGAAAACTCTGAATTGACACAAAGGTCAACTTTTAAGTGGAATACAGCTTAAATCATTAATTATCCTTCTCCAAAACAGGTTGCCTAACCAAGGCTAAAGAACCTAGCCAACATAACTATTTACATGTAGTTGTAGGGAAAGATGGTTTCACGCCTTTTTGAAGGGTATTCGCACGAAATGAAATATAAACAGCCTCGTCCTTTATTTGAATTTGGGTCACTGAGATATTTAAAAAAAAGGTTTCTCTGAATCTCAGTCGGTAGAGCGTTCGGCTAGAAGCCACAAGGTTCCTAGTTCGATACCGGCCCTCGTTAACTCAGCGTATGAGTAGCACAGGGATCTGTGCGGTAAAGTAAGGAGCTGATGGTAGGTGTGGCGCTACACCCCAGATGCTAAAAAACAATCTCCTTGGACTAGCGCTAGTGAAAAGGGGATAGACTCCCTCGCTGACTGGCTGATACCGACTTTAGACCGCCCCGACGACTTTACTTACTTTTACTTCATAATGTTTATAAGGGTCGGTTTAGTTCAGTCGGTAGAGTGTTCGGCTAGGAATCACAAGGTTCTTGGTTCGATACCGGCTATCACCAACTCAGCGGTAAAGTGAGGAGCTGAAATAATCTCCTTGGTCTAGCGCTAGTGAAAAGGGGATAGACTCCCTCGCTGTTTGGCTGATACCGACATTAGGCAGCCCCGACGACTTTACTTTATAATGGTTATCGTCGTAGGAAATGGAATCGGTTCGAGATCTTGAAAAGGACGGTTAACACAAAGACACAAATACACAAAAAACTTTGTGTGAGAAAAAATAAATAAATAAATAAAAGATGAAAAAAAAAGGAAGGTACTACATCAGTAAGCAATTACTGATGAAATAAATAATAAGAAATAAGAAATAAGAAATTTATTAATCAATAGTAGTACAAATTATTTTTTTTTAAATATAAGTAAAAGAAAAACTTTATTGGTTTAAACTACTATTGAAGGGAGGCCATGCCTAATAGCGTGAAGCTAATCCCATGGACATGACCACCCTTGGACGCTCACAGGAAACAATACATGAAACACACAACGTAAACATATACATATATATCATGAGACAAATTAGCCGTGTGAGAATCTAAATGCAAATCTGTTGTTTATAAGAGGCAATAAAATGATTTTTCAAAAGTGTTTTAAGGACAAAATAATTAACTGAAACAAGCTTCATCTTTTCTTTATCCAAAAATAACGACTGAACAGTATTCCAAGAATTAATTGCATTAAAACGAATCGAATTATGCCCAAAACTAACAGTGTTGATGATAGGGAAATTAAGCAAACCAGATTGGTCAGCACGAGTGACATGAGCATGGGTGAAGTCAACTGCAAAAGCATTCTGAACAGAAACAGGCATTTTATTGTGGAATAGTTTATGTAAGAACAAAACATTTTCACAATGGACCATATCAGAAAATTTGAGAATCTCCAAATTTGCATACAGTTTGTTAGATGATGTCCTAGGAGGCACAAAGGACATAAGTCTCACAGCAAAGTTTTGAAGAACAGTTATACGATTAATCAAAGTACCGCCATTAGGCTGACCCCAAATTTGATTACAGAACTAAATAAAGAGTTATGTCCCTTTTGTTGTTGTAGTTATGTCTGTTAAGTTTCTTCCCGCCATTCTTGGCCAGTTGAAAAGGACTTAAAGTAAGTAAGTCCTGAGCTATAGAATCTTTTGGTAAGTGAATAAGTCCTGGGTAATGTAATCCTACGTAGTGTCAAAAGGTCCAGTGATATAATCCTATGTTCCGTCGTCCACGAAGGTTCAAGTAGCTATGAGTAGGTATGACCAGAACAGCCAGTATAAGTAACAATATCAGCAGTAGAGCACTGCCAGTGATTGGACAAGAAGTTGGTCACATGGTTGTCGGCGAGTCTACAAGTACAAGTGGGTATTTGTCACACGCCTTATATTACAAAAAACGCCAACAATGTCCCCCTGAGCGAGGGTAACTCTCGTTAGGGGAATCTAATAAAAGTTGTTAAACGCTCAAAACGTGTTGCTTCGCTCCCTGCTTTTCTCATCTAGCATTCCAGAGATTACTGCTACGCTCGTGTATGTTAAACGCTCAAAACGTGTTGCTTCGCTCCCTGCTTTTCTCATCTAGCATTCCAGAGATTACTGCTACGCTCGTGTATGTTAAACGCTCAAAAACGTGTTGCTTCGCTCCCTGCTTTTCTCATCTAGCATTCCAGAGATTACTGCTACGCCCGTGTATGATATACCCAGAGTTCAAATCCTAGACGAGGCTGAAGACAATTTAATATCAAAAGTTTCACCAAGAACATCAACGCCCATGCTATATTCTTATTCTTGACAACTACCCATTTTTCTGTCTTTGGAAGACAGACAAACAAACTCTTGATATAGATATACATACTATTGTCTAAAGTATTACCTCTTTAGCTACGTCTGGGTAAACACTGCTGACATATTGTTTTTGTCGTTTCTTGTAATGACGCTGTTATTACGCATGCGTGAATGTTCACGTCAGAGGTGTTTGTTCGACATAATGGCGGAAGAGCTGAGGACACAAAATCTCTTTTTCTTTCATACCTTTACCGATTTCTCTTTATCTCGTCTTTCTTTTTTTTCTTTTTTGTCGAGAAACAGTGGAAATAATTTTTAAATGGCGTGAATACTTTTCCCGCTTCGGTAAATGATAAGTTATTTAACGTTAATGACCGTACGACTTTAATGGAACATACTTATGTGAAGATACTCAAGAGTCGCCATAATGGCGTTGGATCTCTCGACAAGATTCGCCAAAAGAGCATTTTTCTTCCGCTTTCAATTGCTTTTTTTTCTTTTTTTTTTTAGTTATTGTTTTTCTCCTTTTCTTTTTGCTATTCGCCTACTTATTTTTCATCGTTCGGTTCATTTTCTTACGTGTAATTTTTGTGCAAGACAAAAAAGAAGAACAATGTATGACGTATTAATTTTATTTTAAAATATATTCATTCTAGAGATATTTTGGTAAAAAAAAACCATACCGGCCCCATCACACACAGCGGAAGGTCGAATTACATACTCACACACAAACACACACACAAACACACACACACACCACACACACATATATATATTATATATATAATATATATATAATCCAAAAGTCGGGAGAAGAAATCTTTCTTACTACATAGGAGTTTTTTTTTTTAAGTGTCGCAGTTTGCAGAGCTCAATGTATGCTCTTATTGTTAGAGTCACAGAGCAAATTTATAAGTAAAAATATAACAAAATACTTAGAATTTTTTATTATAGTCTATTTCAGGAAGCTTAGACACATTCGCATCTGATGATTTGGGAGTGTTAGACACTGTGTCTAAGCTTGCTGAAATAGACTATAATGCAAAAAATCTGAGGCTTTTGTTATATCTTTACTTATATATATATATATATATATATATATATATATATATATAAAGATAAAAGGTGGCTTACCGGTGAAAATGGGCAAGATCGTTGGAGGTCCAAAATTCTGGGGTTAAGTCAGTGATATAACAAATACAAAGTGCTCAATACGAAGTAGAGCAAATTTATTAAAAATGGATACAAAAGAAACCTACTCAAGTTTCACCATAAGGATCTTCAGGGTTAGATCCACTGAATTAATTGAGGTACCGATTAATTCAGTGGATTTAACCCCGAAGATCCTTATGGTGAAACTCGAGTAGGTTTCTTTGTATCCATTTATATATATATATATATATATATATATATCCCTCCTATGAGTGGGATGTGACACAAGGTCAATTCCCTAAGCGGAGTCTAAAAGGTTTTGAATCCAGAGTTTTTCTCCTAGACTGGTTGATCTCATCTTGCGCCTGTCCCCTTGAAACAACCAACCAACTCTCTCCGTCTGTTTGCTTCAAAACCTTCAGCAAGACTCCCCACTTCCTCACTATATCTTTCGCTGTTTGCACTGCTTGGCTCCTCCAATAAGAAACCAAGGTCAGGGATATCCAAATCATCTCTCACCCGTTGATAAAATTCTGTTTTTTTTTTTTTTTTTCATAATCAAAATCTTTTAATTTTTCCACATTCGTCCAACCTCAACCATTGACAGACGTCACACACTGATTTCCTCGCTTATTATTTTACATTAGCAGTTGAAACGGATTGCTACCGGAGTCTACATGTGTCTACGAAACCTCATGACCAAGGCCTTGTACCAGACTCTGTCATTATAACTGTGAATAAGAGTTTAAGTAAACAGACACAACAAAAGAATAGTGGCTTGGTTAAAGAATAGTGGATTTGGTTGGTTGGTTTTGGTTGGTTGGTTGGTTGGTATTTGCAGCATGTCAACCCATTGAGTAATTTTATGCCGAAGATGTTTTTGTCTACTATTTCTCTGAATGTTTGAGATGAGGCTTGATGATTAGTATTATCTGCGTTATTCGGACTATTGACCTCATCTTCATTGTTGTATGTAAAATGTTTCGGCCTTCTTCAGGTTTTGTCTAATTCATTTCTTCTTTCATTTATACGCAATTATTTTTAAACTAATTTTGAAATAATTTTTAAAACACATTTTTTCTATTTTATCCATAGATGGGACCCTAACAGGTACTACCACCCCGATTCAAAGTGGATCTGGTAGTAAAAGTGATGAAGGGGTACTCCACACTCCCTATAGCTCTAGAATTAAAACTTCACTAGAGTTTAACTTCATACCCAGGATAATAAAACTCACTGCCTCCGCCTTCTAGCATATATATATAATGGATAGGGGCCTGCTAGAATGACAATAGAATTGGGACAATTATATAGGTGCTAGGGCCTGACGTGACCAGCCGATTGATTGGAGGGGGCCTCTCCGACCGCTCATCTAGCCTAAGGGATAAAATGGAGTATTGCATGTCATGGTCTGCTCAACCACCAGTGTTCCATCTTTAAGCATCATTGGTCACAACCAGCGGCCAACAGGTGGCCCCATTGGGTGAGTCTTACCCCAGCAGAGGTGCAGTCGGTGAATTCTAAAGCCCCAGATGACAGGGCTGAATAGTAGTGAGAATGAATTGAATTTGATGCTATAACTAAGGAATATATAATATATATTATATATATGTATCTTCCGTCAAAGTTTTATATATTGTGCAGCATTTCAACGATCTGTCTGACCCTGGGGGACTTCATCAGGCTTCTGTTTTGTCGTTCCTTTCCCCAAGACTAGTTGCCTCTGTAAAGAGTTTTTCAACTGGAGTCTGTTCAATTGACAACAGTAATCAGTAAACACAGTAGTCGTCGAATTTCACCTCTCTCGCAGATTACTTGCTTTGTTGCTGACTCCCATCTGGGTCTCTCGTGCACGGCACAAGCGATTCTTGGCTGCTTACGTTGGGGGGATCGGTCATGCCCATTACATCCTCATCATCATATGCAAGTTAATGTAATTCCAAGAATATCAAATTTTTGGTTGTATGTTCCAAACTGTAGCCGTGTCCGTACTACTGTATAGTTGTACCACATGTATTTATGCTAATACCCTTGGGAAAGGTATTAATCCAATTATTCTCCCTCCAGCTATGGGTAAATAGTGGGACCTGGAAGATTACCGGGCAAAGTTATTTGAGGCAGATAGCCTAAGTTTGTTGTCCTTTGATGAGATGTCTGCTGCAGAGCTTGGTTTCGATAAGTTTTCCTGTTCTTCTCATGTACTATTTTCGGTACTAGTGCAGAATGGCGCGCAAAAGGTAATATCATTTGATTATGTATAAAAAGCATTACATTTCAAGGAAATACCCGGAACCTTTCAGACTTTAAGTTTATGGTTAGGGTAAGGGTTAGGGTTAGAGTTAGGGTTAGGGTTCCGGAACCTTTGAGACGTTAAGTTTAGGGTTAGGGTAAGGGTTAGGGTTAGAGTTAGGTTAGGGTTAGGGTTAGGCTACTTCGGGAGGTTCCACATATAACGAAACGCTTATAGAAAAGCTAGACGGGAACTACACAAGGATACTGCGTGCTGCTTCCAACAAACCCTGGAAGCAGGAACCCACAAAACAGAATATTTTATAGTGTCACTTACCTCCCATCTCACAAATTATACAAGCTAGACAGCACATGCTGGGCACTGTTTGAGGAGCAGGTCCTAACTCATAATTGACATTCGCCTATGGACACCCAAACATGGGCACATCAGTATTAGCCGTCCTGCAAAAATTACATTCATCAGCCCTCTTTGAACACTGGATGCCCATGTAGAGGACCTACGAAGAGCTATGACTGATAGAAACGGATGCAAGTTAGAGTCAAAGGAATCCGTGCTATCAGCACGACTTGATGATGATGATGATGATTATGATTAGATACGTATGGATAAACACAGGTGACATATTGCATTTGTCGTTTCTTGTAATGGCGTTTGCCTGACTGTTAGTACGCATGCGTGAATGTTCGCACCGGAAGCTGTTTTTACAATATAATGGCAGAAATACTGAGAACACAAAATATCTGGTTATTTCCTAGTTGAGTAACATGATATTACAGATAAAATAAAATCCAAATTATTTATTTATTTTCCCATTAAACTAACCCTAACCCTAACCCTAGCCCTAACCCGAACCCTATCTCCCTAGTTGAGTAACATGATATTACAGGGTGACCCAGAAAAAGCAGAACCCAGAAATTCTGTAATAAAACTGTTAATTTTAACTAGGGGGATTAGGGTTAGGGTTGGGGTTTAGGGTTAGTTTAATGGAAAAAGATAAATAATTTGGGTTCTGTTTTTTTAGGTCATCCTATAATATCATGTTACTCAACTAGGAAATAACCAAAAATCTTTTCTTCCATACCTTCATTTTTGTCTTACTTCATACCTTTTCTACTTTTCTACATTCCCTCCTTTCTTCTTTATCAATTTCCTTATATTATTCTATCTTTTTCCTTCGTTACTTGAATTCAGAGGTCACCAAACTACGGCCTCCGGGCCGTATCCAGCCCGTGAAGGCCTTTTATCATACCGCCGACAGAACTTCAGTTTCACAAATCACACTCAACCTTTCTGCTAATGTTGCATTCTTTGATAATGTTTTGAAAATAAATGTTGGTTAAATTTGTCTTTGTGCATCTTACGCCACTCATCCATGAATATAACATGGAAAGATAAATTTGGTTTTACATCTTTTTCTCAGAACTTTTGTTGTGGCTAGCAAGTATTGAACAATAATAATGTGGCCCGCGCTCATTATTTTTTAAATTATCCGGCCCACCGTGAAAAAAGTTGGTTGATCCCTGCTTTAATTTCCTCTTTTCTTTATTCTTCTCTTTCTTACTTCTTTATTTCTTTCTTTACTTCATAACTGTCATTCTTTCCTTCCTTCCTTCTTTCCTTTCGACATTCCGAAAACAAAAACACAACAAAATAAACCAAATTACTATACATTTAATGTTGAATGTTGCAATTTTTGTGGATATAAGGCATGGGGCAAATGGTCACTTCTACTTATAGACTCGTTGACTAACACGTGACCCGAGAAAGATTGCTGCTGTATTAATAGAGACCTGATTCTAAACTTATGTCATTGACACTCGGACCATCTTGGACGACGGACTTACAAAGAATACTTTAACACAGGATACTTATTGGCTTGCTTACTTATTCACTACATCTTGAACTAAGGATGGCTGCCAGATACTTAACATTGAAATTTTTTTTTTTAATCAAGTTTAGTTGAAATTATACATTGCAATACTAACACAAACAACTGAGACTAATGTGTCTACCGTTGGATTCAATAATTAATTTCAATTGTTAATTAAATGTATAGTAATTTTGTTTTTTAAGCAATACGTAATTAAAAACAACCTTAATCCCCAAACCCCTAAACCGTAACCCAATTCGCAAAAAAGTTAATTCATATACTGTAGTTAAACCGTCATGGATCACAACCAAATAAGTTTCCGTTTTAATTTTGACGACGATTTGCAAGTATTATCCAACTTTCATTCTTTCTTTTTTATTCTTCTTTTCTTTCTTTCCAAAATTCTCTTCCTTCCTTCCTCTGTTCTTTTATTCGTTTTTTCTTCTCTTCACTTTTACTTTTCTTCCTTTATTTCTTCCTTCATTACTTTCCTTCATTTCTTTCCTTCCTTTCACCATTTCTTTCTTCCTTCATATCTTTCTTCCTATTTTCATGTTTTTCTTTCAGACTTCTTTCTTCATTTCATATTTTCCTTCCTACTTTCAAGTTTTCCTTTCATCCATCCTTTCCTTCGTTTTATTTTTTTTTCGTACTTCTCCCTCCCCTCTTTAAACAACTTCCCCCCCCCGACTTTTAACTTTAATCTGTCCAGCTCCGCCATTTTGTTCCCCCATTTCCCGCCAAATTGACATCTTTTTCCCGCCATTCTCCATTCTCGCTTCTCTATTATCGAATTTATTTTTGTTCGCCTTTTACGTCGGCCTTCATTGCATCAATAAATGCTTTTCACACGACGACGCTTTATAGATAGTGACAGGCAAATCGTCGGGCATCGTTGTCGCTTTCTATTGCAACAACCCAGCTAATCGCCGAACACCCATCACACACACACATACACACACACATACACACACAGTGTAGGTACACATGCATACACATACACACACACACACACACACACACATACACACACAGTGTAGGTACACATGCATACACATACACACACACAACACACACATATATATATATATATAAGGATATCTACTGAGTCAGACGAACCTACTATTAGTTTCGCATAAAGCTCTTCAGGGCTAAAATCTGACTCTTTTAAAGTCAGATTTTAGCCCTGAAGAGCTTTATGCGAAACTAATAGTATTCGTCTGACTCAGTAGATATCCTTATTACTTGGCTCTACTTAGGTATCGAGCACTTTTTACAAATTAGCTTCTCCTAGCGGTTATATGAATATATATATATCTTATATACATATATATACATATAAATTGTTTTTTCTTTTGGCCAAATACTATACCAATAGATTATTTTTTGTTGTTACGAATATCTTGGTCTTTTCTTTTTTTCAAAAATGTTTTCTTCCTGGTTGATGTTGGTAGTATATTTTTACAATCAAACTCTCTGCCGGGTTTTTTCTCTCTGCAAGGATCTACCACACGCTTGTATATTAAATTATATATATATATATATATAATATTATATATATATATTATATATATTATATATATATATATGCTTGTAGCGCTAGGATGTGGCAGTCCTGCCTTAGCTACCGAAAACTGTGTTATCACTCCTACTTGGCAGCTGATGAGAGCAGGGTATCACACGTGCTATCACACGTTGTATGACGAAAAAAATATATACACATATATATGTGAAAAAAAGGAAATTAATCCGACAGTGTGAATTTGATATATTGAAAAAACAAATGATGTTTACAAAAGCATGGGATCACCGAAACAGTGCACATACTCTCCTGATGATCCCATGCTTTTGTAAACATCATTTGTTTTTTCAATATATAAAATCCACCCATATATATATATATATATGTGTGTGTGTGTGTGTGTGTGTAAAGTAAAAAGTAAGTAAAGTCGTTAGGGTTATCTAAAGTCAGTATCAGCCAATCAGAGAGGAAGTATATCCCCCTTTTCACTAGCACTAGACTAAAGAGATTGTTTTTTGCATCAGAGGTAGAGCGCCGCACCTACCATCAGCTTCTTACTTTACCGGACAGATCCATGTGCTACTCATACGCTTAGTTGGGCCGGTATCGAACTAGGAACCGTGTGGTTTCTAGCCGAACGCTCTACCGACGGAGGTAAAC
This sequence comes from Doryteuthis pealeii, assembly GCA_023376005.1. Taxonomy (NCBI): domain Eukaryota; kingdom Metazoa; phylum Mollusca; class Cephalopoda; order Myopsida; family Loliginidae; genus Doryteuthis; species Doryteuthis pealeii. The sequence continues at coordinate 80,918,714 of CM042168.1, forward strand.
CGGACCCTATTTCTAAGTATATATTTCTAAGTATATATGTATATATTTATATGTATATACATGTATATGCATATGCATTTGTATACATCTGTATTTGTATATGTAAATATATATGCATATATTTATATGTATATATATGTATATATATGTACGTGTATGTATGTGTGTATATATGTATGTGTATATATATGTGTATATATACATGTATACATATTAATATATATATATGTATTATATATATGTATGCATATGCATACATATACATTTCTATATGTATATATATTTCTATTTGTATATTTATATATATGTATATATATATGTGTATATGTATATACATATATAAATTTATGTGGATATATATGTATATATATATATATGATTATATATATGTAGATGTGTATGTATATGTTTATGTATATATATATATATATATATATATAATATATATATGTATATATATCTGTATATATAATTATGTATACATATGTATATATGAATATGATATAATGAAAAAACAAAAGATGTTTACAACTGAATAGGCTCATCAGGAGAGAAGTGTGCAAACCGTTTTGGGGCCAATCAATTTCTCGACGGTTTAAAAAGCAACACCGGCCCATCCTCACTGAAATGAGGACCCTTCGCATTATAATGCATCGACCGCACGTGGGTCGGTCCTCAACAAAAATAAGACGGGAAAATGACCGTTAGTAAAACAGAACGCTGCTAGATTTGGTTTTTACTTCATTTTTTTTTTTAAGTTCTTTTATCTATGTTTTTAAATTTGGAGAGTCTAATATTTTTTTCTTTCGTTAGGCAAGCGAAATTGTTTTTGAAAATGCCATAGTAAGAAAACAGCTTCCATTCCGGAGATCTTCTGTAGAAGAGATTTTTATCTCGAAATATTAAGAATAAATCACAGGTTAACAAACACCACCATAGTTACCTTGTTTTTCTTTACACTTGCATTGCGATAGCTATAAAGTGCTGAATGGAGTGACTCTAGTCACATTAAGAATTGATTTATTTCAAAACTGTAGCGGTATTAAATGACCCAGTGAGGTTGATACGTCACAAAACAAAACAAACCGAACCTTTTTATCTATTTCATTGTTTCCATAATCAATTTCGTCGTAATTTGAGAGTGTTGTGTACCCACATCTCGGATATATAATGGGATTGAGAGACACACACAGACAGACAGAGTAGTTGATAGGATGAGGGTTCTTGTTACTCTCTGTCTACTGGTTCCTGCTAACTCGACCGCCATCTTCTCTTGTTGGGGTCATCCAGTAGGCTTTCTTTTGGGGGTTGATTCTTCTTCTTTTCCGGGCTGTCATCTCTTGTTTGAATTAACTTAAGTTGCCGGGGTATGAGGATCTTGTGTCCTTTGATTATTACTCCTTCCAGGCAGTACAAATCCTGTCCGCAGCGCCATATAAAGTATGTAAGACTTTATAAGTTGTTCGAACGTCGGTCGACCGATTGCCAATGGTCGTCTCTCGGCTCTTCATTTATGCCCATTCTTCTAAGGGCAGACCAGTCCATTCAGACAACACACAGGGGGATATCACTACTTATACATGCCCCTCCCTCCCCCGTGACCACGGAATGAACCGATGTGGCCATCATGGTTTGTAAGCGTCTGAGTATTCGTGTGATTGTCCACGCATTTGTGGGGACAAGGTACTTGGTGCTCGTATCCTGCTACACGAGCGTTGTCTCAACTGTGGGAGATCGAATAGGTGTAGGCACTCTCCTACACCACCCTCTGCCACACTTGGGACGTCGTCAACCTCCATTCCCTCCTCGGGCACGTGCTGCACGCCGGGCGATGCGATATCGATGTTCAATACATTCAACTTATAAGTTTTAGCTTTGTGTTTAGCCCCCTAAAACTAAACTGATAATTATACCTCACCCACCCGGTGCGAAACCAGGTAAGTATCTATTTTCTGATCTTCCACCATGTCAGATGAACATAAAGTCTGATTATTATGGGAAGTCAACGCACAAACGAAGCTCATGCTGTGGCCAGTATATACACAATTGCGTGTATCCCCTCGGCGTTACTCTTTTGAGGCGCCCGGT
>CM042168.1:80923301-80927813 GCA_023376005.1 Doryteuthis pealeii
TATATATTATATAATATTATATGGTGTGGTGTGTGTGTGTTGTGTGTGTGTGTGTTGTGTTCCTATCTATCACTATCTATCGATATGTGCATCTATCTGTCCCTCAGTCTATCTCAGTTCATATTAACCCCCCCCCTATTTATCTATCTATCAATCCAAATACGTTCAAATCCGTATATATGTATGTAGGAATATAAATATATATATATATATATATATATATATATATATATATATATATATATATACATGCTTAGAGGGCGAGCCAAATCTGGAATAATATTTTTTTTTAAAGAGAAAAAGAATAAAAGGAAATGAACAGACACACAGACATAAGCCACGCACTGCGACACACACACTTACTAATACACAAACAACACAACATAAGCAAGCACTCCCCCCCACACACACACAGATTTGCGAAGACATGAGACACAAAACAATGACGGCCATGCGACAACTCAGTTCTAGTCAATTTATCCCGAAAATTTTAAGAACTACGAATAATCAGAGTTAACAATAACACCACAGTACATTCTTTTTTCTTAATACTTGCATTGTGTGATAGCCCTTCAAAATAATACAGACAAACCATACCTCCAAACAAGCAAATTACAAAACCCTTTATATATATATTATTATATATAATTACTATTATATTATATATATGAGAGTAGTAAAATAAACAATGTGTTTTATTTGATATTGGGCTTTTAACCGACAATTTTGGAGGATATGTGCTTAATTTTGAAGTATAACCTATTTTGGAAAATAATTAATTATAATTAATGAATTTATGCGGCAAATTTTGATGTATGGCTAAACAATCGAGAAAATGCAATGAAACAGCATCAGCAGGTTATAGACATGGGGAGACTGCTCCGTGCTATGACTTCGAACCTCGACTGCATGCATGTATCTACGTATCTATCAATCTAAATCTATCTATCTGAATATCGTCATATGCGCAATCTTCTTATTCTAGTCGATCTAAATATCAATTATCTATCTATCGTCTATTCTATCTATCTGCGCATTATCTATCGTTTCTCTTGGTCTCTTATCTGTTGTTTCAGAGACGTAGTATGTCATATCTATCTATCTATCTATCTATCTATCTATCAATATACATCTATCTACCTGCTCTGTCTGTCTGTCTTCGTGCCTGTATGTATGTCTGCTGTCAGTTGTCTGTATGTACTATATTCATATCTCTTATTCCTACGTACTCTCTTTCGTGTCTTCTGTGTGTCTTTTTATCTGTTGCCGTGTCCTCACCATTTCTGTCTATTAAGCTATTATTTACGTAAGACGTTCAAATTTTAGACTTACTTCACATCTCTTTAGGCAGTTTACATTAGGTAAATCTATTATTCTACAACACCTTGTATCAGCAAAACTATTTATCTATCTTATGATTAAATTATAATAAATAAGTTAATCCACAGACACGTTTTCGAAGTAATCACTCTATCAGTGTGGTTATTACAATTTAACACAACCCCTTGGCCGGGTTTGAGACCAGAAGGAACTTGTTTCGCCAATCCTCTTAACCGTTACGGCCAGAGACAGCTGTCAACGGGATATTTAATCGCCTACATCCAGCGGAATTTCACTAGAGACCTCAAACATTTGTAAATCAAAGCGAGGTAGCTACACTGCCAGAACGTGTGAATCTTGCAATTAACCCTATTCAAAGTACTCGACCAAAGTGGGAGTATACATATGAATATCTATCAACTAGTGTTTCGAAGTATCACTCTACCCGTGTGAACAAAAAATAGATAGAAAAGAAATGATAATATTAATGCTGACAGATCCGACTTATAAGCGGTCATCCTCCAAGAGGTAATTATATTTATGAAAGGAAAGAGGGAATGATTCCGTTGGCCGAGAGGCTACAAACAAACGCTCTCGTTCTGGACCGGAATGTCTTTTTAAATTTTTTATAAAATGCGTATTAAAGTTAAAATTTATGGTAATATCCAAAATAAAAGATGAGAACTAATAAGTTTGACGAAAATATAATGAATAGATATTATCAAATGTTTAGGATGGCAATCCAGCCACAAAAGCAAGTCCACGGCACAATGAGGAAAGTACGGAAAGTTTCGGGAATGTAGCGTTAACAAATCACATGGTGTTGCGATCTTTTCATATCGAAAATGAGCCTCCAGTGATTGAAAATGTTAACATACAGATTTTGTTTTTCTACTCTCTATCTATCTATCGATGGATCGAACGAACGAATAATTATTCAGTTGGATTGAAGATTATTCTGTTCTATTCGCTATTTTATCTATTGCGTCATATATATATATATTATTATATATATATAATACTATTATATATATATTTTCGTTTCAATACACCCACTTACAGCGCCACATAACTCACGCCATAAAATAGAATATTTTGATGTCATTATTTTCAAAACCGTCTCCTTTTTTCAACTTTCAAAAACATTTTAAACAGACTGAATGACAGGGATTACCACTCGCTTTTCTCATTATTCTGTGATAAATAATTTCTTTATCTTATGCCCTGAAGATGATCTAATTAATAGATCGAAACACTTGCATGCCGTCGGCCAATAATTCTTCACCACTTTAACCCATTTAACCTGTGTTTTTTCTTTTTTCTTGATATATATACTATTATATATATATATACTATTATATATAATTCTTGGACAGTTCTTTTGGTTGGGGACCATGTTACCTTTAATAAATATTCCCTTTCAATTTATCATTCATCATCATCTCATCATTCATCATTTTACACAAACGTGACTCTCTCTCTCTTATCTTCCCCTCTCTCTCTCTCTCTCTCTTTTTTCTTTCGCCAACCGTCGTATCGGTATCGCTCCTGGCGAGTCCTCCCTACGACATCCAGTATCAGTCCATAAAGCTTGCATCAATGTAATTTTTTGTTGATTGGCCAACTGGTGTGTGGTCCATGTGTATTAATTCGTGTTAACGATGCCGAGGGTGTTTCTGTTCTCAGTAACATAATATAATAACAAAATTCCATTAGATATTGGGAGTCTCCTCAAAGAACCAAGTCTCACACTCAAGTCCCAAAAATCTTTAGCTACACCCTTGATTTGTTCGTCTTATTGGAGGTTTTCTTACTAGGAGCTTGTTAGGTTTGTTTTGGGGTTTTTTTTTTGTTTTTTTTGGTTTTTTGAAATTTTGAGAGTCTTCAAGAATTGTCTATTGAACATCTAGACTGATTTACATATCAAGGCTTTATCGGATGGTATTTGTTCTATAAATGCCAAGTTATACATAGGAATTGCTCTCTCCGTGTGTGTCAGTATTCAGTTGTCTGTATATCATAGGTTGTTCCTAAATCTTCACGACCGTTATATTTCACAACAACCTCTAGCTAAAAATTGGACCAACCAACCAACCGTCTAAGATGCCATGCACAAATGCTAAATCAAGATTATTCTGTTGTACGCTTATCCACCAAATCTTCATTCTTATGAGTGTCACCACCCTCAGTTAAATAATGGTTCAATTCCCGTTTTTATCACAAAAAGGAAAGACACTTGCTATAACAAAATAACATTTACCGCCCTGTCGGTGGGGGCGTTAGAATGCACGACTTGCACCTCTGCAGAGGGGTAGACTCCCCAATGGGGCCACCTGTTTGGTCCGTGGTGGCGACCCGTGATGCTTAAGGATAGAACCCAGGATCGGATAAGCAGTCATGAGGGGGGGTCATGCATACTCCACTTTGGCCCTATCTTGGCTTTTAACGGTCAGCGGTCGGAGAAGGCCCCTCCGATCAATCGGCTGGTCACGTCAAGCCTAGCACCTATATGATTTATCCCAACACTATTGCCTTATGGCAAGCCCTAATCCCTTTTATATGGGTGCTAGAGGCCCGGTGGCTGGGGTCTACATGTCCTGGGCAATGACGGTTAACTCTATCTTGATGGTGAGGTATCCAGTTTTGGAGGTATTTGGGGAATGTTGGAGCACCCCTTCATCACCATTGCTCCCTGCTGTCACTCGACCCGGAGTTGGTAGTACCTGTTAGGGTCCCATCTATTGGGTAATAGAAAAAATGTATTTATAAAAGAATGTATTATCCATTACAGAATTATTTATTTTCAAACTTTATCGGCCATTAAATGACCACTGCAGGTTGATTATGCCGTAAAAACAAAACAAAACAACAAAACAAACAAAATACATAACAACAAACTATGTTTTTTTTTTTTCCTCGCCTCATACAACCCTGTCGGCATATTTTAATGGAAAATCTTTTTTTTGTTGTTGGTTGATGGTTGATTGGTTTTGTTTTTACGTATTACAACTCATGGTGGTCATCTCTAAAGCTGAAGCAATATTCTGATATCAGATGCTTACATCAGGTATACATGTTGATTGTCTCTTAATGTATCATCCCTACTCGAGCTATTACAAGTCTGAACCTGCGACTACTGATAAAGGTTGTAGAGATCCATAGTGATTAACAGATTATATTGATTCTCTCTCT
>CM042168.1:80932913-80935413 GCA_023376005.1 Doryteuthis pealeii
TATCACTTCTCATCAGTGTGGTTATACATTTTAAAATAGATAGAAAAAAGAAATGATAATATTAGTCTGCTGACAGATATCTGTTTCGACCTTTTAATAAAGTGGTCATCCTCAAGAGCAACTATATTTATGAAAGAAACAGGGAATAGTTTACCGTTTGGCACGATAGGCACAAACAACGCTCTCGTTCAGGGCCGGAATGTCTTTTAAACAGTTTATAAAAATGCGTATTTTTATGTTAAAGATACAATAAATTTTATTTTTAAAACTAGAAATATTAACAACGATGCGAAAAACTTAATAAGGTTTGACGTAAAAATATATAAGATAAAAGATGTATAAAAAAATGTTTAGGATGCAATCCAGTCACAAAAACAAGTTTAAATATAAGTCCACAGCACAATTGAGGAAGATACAGAAAGTTCCGGGAATTTGTAAGATTAACAAATCCATGGTGTTGCGATCTTTATCATATCGAAAATGAGCCTCCAGTGATGAAAACTTAAACAATACAGATAGGGGCCGGGTTAGCTCAGTCGGTAGAGCGTTCGGCTAGAAACCACAAGGTTGCTAGTTCGATACCGGTCCCCGCCAACTCAGCGTATGAGTAGCACAGGGATCTGTGCGGTAAAGTAAGGAGCTGATGGTAGGTGTTGTGCTCCACCTCAGATGCTAAAACAATCTCCTTGGTCTAGCGCTATTGAAAAGGGGATAGACTTCCTCGCTGATTGGCTGATACCGACTTTAGGCCGCCCCGTTGACTTTACTTTTTTTACTTATCTATCTATCTATCTATCGATCGAACGAACGAATAATCTATTTCAAGTTGGATTGAAGATCATTCTGTTCTATCGTATTTAATCATTGCGTATATATATATATATATATATATATATATTATTGGCAGTTCTTTGGCTGGGGACCATGTTACCTTTCAAGTATTCCTGTCATTTTATCATCATCATCATCATCATCATCATTTTACACAGACATGACTCTCTCTCTTTCTCCCTCCTCTCTCTCTCTCTCTCTCTCTCTCTCTCTCTCTCTCTCTCACTCTCTTTCTCTCTCTCACACTCTTCTCTCTCTCTCTCTCTCTCTCTTGCCAACCGTCCCGATCGGTCATTGCTCCTGGCGAGTCCTCCCTACGACATCCAGTATCGTCATAAAGCTGATCAATGTAATTTCTTGTTGATTGGCCAACTGGTGTGTGTCCATGAGGACGTGCCCACAGGAGAACGTCCTTGCTTATTCAGAATTATTAACAAATACATACATTTAAGGAGGAAAAAATAATGGAAAAGGGTAAGAAAGTTTCAATGTCTTTCAACCAACCTCAGGTAAAGAGAAATTATGGAAATGTGGAATGTCTCTTCGGAGAAATATGTAGATGTGTCTAGATCAAGCAACAGACTCAGAAGGAACTGAAGAAGAGTCTAAAATTAACCGCCAAAATCTTATGACGTAATTAGTTTTGAATTAGTAATTTTAAACATTGTCTTATGTATATAGGTATGTGTGTCCGTGGGTATCGCAAAAGGCCAATGAATTTTGAACCCAACCCATTATTCAATCTACAGGTTTATCCTGTTCTCATTCTGCTAACCATAGATATAAATAATACAAATTATCAAGCCTCATCTCAAAAATTCAGAGAAATAGCAATGAGCTTGTTAAGTTCTCAGGTGAGTGACCATCTAGGAAGCACAGGTACCATGTGCCAGACTAAAAAAAGCTTAATAAATCTATTACTAATGGAGATTGTCTGTATTTCTGTCTGTAACAAAAACTACGCCATAGCTCTACGTCACAGCTTACGTCACAATATTCTTATGCTATATACACCCAAAATTTGAGTAAGCAATTTTAAAAATTGTTTTGTTTTACTCTGGTCCCTTTTTTTTTACAGTGACAAGAAGTTAACTAAAAAGTTTACAAATAAATAAATACCTACGATTTTGTGGAAAATTGATGTGGAAAATATTCAAGATAATTATTTGATTATTACATGCATGCAACATTTTATTTGAGAGGGACGGGGATCAGTTTTCATTTCAAATTGTTTTATCATTTTTTTTTTTACTCCTTTAATAAATATGAGGATTTTGCTTACTTATGATACAAGCCCTCTGACATTGAATTTTTAACTCCCACCCTCTCAGGCAATGTCTTTCAAAAATTAATTTTTACAACGCCCGGTGGGTGTTTTCTGTTGCTAGTAACAATAATATAATAACAAAATTCATTAGATATTGGGAGGTCCTCCTCAAAGAACCCAGCCCTCACACCTAAGTCCAAAAATCTTTAGCTACACCTTTGTTTGTTCGTCTTACTTGGATGGTTTTCGTTATAGGAGGCTGTAGGTTTTTTTTTTTTTTTGGTTTTTGAATTTTCAGGTCTTCAAGAATTGTCTTTGAACATTAGACTAATTTGCATATCTAGACTTCGGATGGTATTTGTTCTATAAATGCAAGTTATAAGTTATTTTTTCCGCAGTATT
>CM042168.1:80942913-80949023 GCA_023376005.1 Doryteuthis pealeii
TCTAAAAAAACGGAAAATCTATGAAGGTCCGGTTGGTGTAGGGGTTAGGGTACTCGGCTGTCAGCTTGACAGTCGGTTTCGAATCACGCACAAGACGGTCTTACTATCTATAGCTCTGCTGATGAGGCATAATAGGCCGAAATGTACATACAGAGATTGATTTTTCTCGATTTGTTTAGCCTTACATTTAAATAGGTATTCCGCCTAATTGATTAATTATTAATTAATTAACTTTCAAAATTAGGTATGACTTCCATTCAGCACATATTCTCCCAAATATATATATATATATATATTTATAGGGACAGACACGTGTTTCGACTTATCAAGTCTCCTCAGTGTGGCTAGACTTTGTGTTACCTACAGCCGAATTTGAAATCCGATCTTGGGTGTCAGTCCGGTAGGTTAACTCATTAGGCTTCTTCACTTACAGAATGGGAAGGGATTTTAACTGTTTTAGTACACACATCCTTTGCGTGTTAAGGCCGTCACAAAGTGCTCATTCTATAGAAGAGCGTTGCGTTTACGCTTGAGTTGGCGGCCGTAGCATATATATATATATATATATATATCGTCGGATTCACTTCCATTTTCAATTTACATATATATATATATAATATATATGATTTTGTTCACTTTCCTTTTACCTTGCCTCATAATATATATATATATATATATATATATATATATATATATATAATATATATATAATCTTAAATATCGGTATGATATATATTGCCTTCTATATCAGCTAGGTTCTGTCTCCGTCATGTGCGTATTAGTGTCTTTAGTTTTGTTTTCACTGCATGTCTCGGCCAACTGGCGACACTGATAGCCACTCCTGGCAGCGTATTTACGAATTAGAAAGACAATAGCACTCGAGTTAATAGACCTGGAAGTCGCCCGAAGAAAAACGAGCGGGCCGGTCGCGAGGTGAGAGTGAAACCAGTGATTCGGGGTTATCGGGCCGAAAAGCCAGCCTCCATTACAACGCACAGTAATATCTCCGTGACAGACGTTCCATGCTGACACCGAGGCCGCCCTCCACCGGAAGTGGATTTAATAATTATGTCTGGCGAGCGGCAGAGAGGAGAGCCGGGCCGAGGGGAACTAATGTGGAGATCGGAGGAGGTGTTGGGTAATTGGGAAGCTGGGTGGGGGTCGGTTTTTAGAATGCCGCCAGTTCTGACGCAAGGTGATGTCTAAATGGATGTAAAATGGCGGCTACGACGGCGGCGGCCATAGTACTGAGGTGGAAGGCGGGAAAGTTTTTAGCTGCGATGAACCAACTTTCGTTTCCACCATGTCTGAATATGTAACGTTGATTATATTTCATTCGCTCCATTGTATTAGTCTTGTCTTGTCGTCGACTTCATTAATTATTTCATTCACCCGGACATTATTTATTTATTCATTAAGCAAAATGTCACCGTGTTATTTTTGAGATCCTTCATCCCAATCCCATCATGCTTTTCTGTTCTTTTTCCCGCCAATTTTATACTTTTTTTTATTTCTTTAAATCTGCTTCCTTCTTCATTTTTAACTATTATTGGTTTGGTTTGTTTTGTTTGTTTTGTTTTTTTTTGTTTTTGTTTTACGGCATATCAACCTCAGTGGGTCATTTAATGCCGAGTAAAATGTTTTGAATCAAAAAGGGAGAAATCAAACGTGCATTTAAGGATTTGCATATATATTTTCACATACATTATTTTACATTTTTTATTTAATTTTTTTTTCTTTGTTTTACGGCATATCAACCTCAGTAGGTCATTTAATGCCGATTAAAATGTTTTGAAAGCAAAAGGGAGAAAGCAAACGTGCATGGAAGGATTTGCATATATATTTTCACATACATTATTTTACATTTTTTTTTTCTTTGTTTTACGGCATATCAAACTCAGTGGGTCATTTAATGCCGATTAAAATGTTTTGAATCAAAAAGGGAGAAATCAAACGTGCATTTAAGGATTTGTATATATATTTTCACATACATTATTTTACATTTTTTTATTTAATTTTTTTTCTTTGTTTTACGGCATATCAACCTCAGTGGGTCATTTAATGCCGATTAAAATGTTTTGAAACAAAAGGGAGAAATCAAACGTGCATTTAAGGATTTACATATATATTTTTACATACATTATTTTTACATTTTTTATCTAATTTTTTTTCTTTGTTTTACGGCATATCAACCTCAGTGGGTCATTTAATGCCGATAAAGTTTTGAAATAAATCAATTCTTAATGGATAATTTTTTTTTATAATACATTTTTCTATTTAACCCATAGATGGGACCCTAACAGGTACTACTACTCCGGGTCAGAGTGGACCAGGGAGCAATGGTGATGAAGGGGTGCTCCACATTCCCCAAACCTCCAAAACTGGAACCTCACCATCAGATAGAGTTTAACGTCATTCCCAGGACATGTAGACCCGCAGCCACCGCCTTCTAGAACCCATATGATAAAAAGAGGTTGGGGCTTGCCATAAGGGCAATAAGGTTGGGAAAATCATATAGGTTCTAGGGCTTGACGTGACCAGCCGATTGATCGGAGGGGGCCTCTCCGACCGCTCGTCTAGCCCAAGATAGGGCCAAAGTGGAGTATTGCAAGTCATGAACTGCTAACTATTATTGTAATGCTACGGAGATTAGTTAAGTTAAATAATAAATAATAACTCGAATTGTAACTTAAACATGAAAAGGGATTATTTGGTAACTTACAACAATGAGTGAACAGTCGAATAGCTGGTCTCGCTAGGAAAAACAGGGGCCCGAGATAAATCGTCAATCGTCTTTATTGAGTACTATCAGTGGCTACCCGGCGTCGCCTGGGTAGAGGGGGATTTTTTTTAAGTTAGTCCCGCAGATCCATTATTACTGAATCGTGAGTTGAATCCACGTGGGACGCCCCATTTAAATCCCTATGTAAAAAAAAATAGACCTTGTATTGATCCAGCTACTCTGAAAATAAATGTTAATGTCTACTATCTAAAATATTAAAAGAAAAAAAATCCATGCTGTTATCATTTAAATTTTATGTTTAATTCTCGTCACGAATATAAATAAATTTTTCATTATTTTTGCTCAAAAACCAAGCCCTGGTGAAATTTAATGTGTATATATATTTACTTTGGCGTTAATTGTTTTATTTTCGAAGTTTCCTCCGGACATACACATACACACAACTACCCTTTATATATGTATAGATAGAACAGTTCATTCTATTCTAGAGGGGTATCAATTCTTCTCTACAACAACTATTTTTCATTCTTTATTTGACCTTTTTTATATGGCAAATCGAATTGCCGAAAGCGCTCGTAATGAAACCATTGGTGGACTGCTACACCAGTTCCACCCTGACACCAAAAAGATGGCCAGAAAATTAGAAAGGATCGAACAAAAACTTGTCCGACAAGAATTGTCAGTACAGTTTAACACAACATATATATATATATTATATATATATATATATATATATATCAAAAAAATGAAGGAAGAACTCAATACAGTGATCCCATAATAAATTTATTTCGACGAAAATTGGGGCCCATATAAATCTAAGTTGATTTAAACCGGCTCCCCAAATTTCCGTCTCATCAGATGGGTCTCAAGTGAATTGAGACCATCTGATGAGACGGAAATTTGGGGAGCCGGTTTAAATCAACTTAGTTATATGGGCCCCAATTTTTCGTCGAAATAATTTATTATGGGATCATGTATTGAGTTCTTCCTTCATTTTTTAAATATTGCTCTGTATTATCTAAAAGGTTATTTTACATTGAGCTCTCTTCAGTGATTTAAAGATTCACTGTATTTATACATACTGGATCATCAATATTTGTACAGTGGATCTTAGAAATCACATATAAATCATCCCTTACTACCAAGTTTTGGATAAATCTTATATATATATATATTATATATATATATATGTGTGTGTGTGTGTGTGTGTTGTGTGTGTGTGTGTGTGATTATATTGTTACGTAGCCCCTTTACCGGCACTATATATCTATATATGTTATATACCTCTTACGTCTTTTTCTGGTCATCTATCCTTCCGGCCGACTTTGCTTCTTCCATCTTCTATCTTGGTCTGGTATATCTTCTACAGGTCTGGTCTTTCTTATCTGGGGATTCCGGGTCTGTGTTGGGGATTATTTCTTATCAAAGCCCTGTGCTATTGTTAGCTTTTAGTAATAACAACAAGACTTCGATTTACGATGATGTTACTTTATTCGTAGAACCCCAGACCAGACAATCACGCAGTGAGCTCACATCTTGCTAGCTTCGCTTCTAAGTTCTAACTCCTAACTGTCACTGCAACTAACTGAGTTGCTTACTCCTTAAACCGGAAGGGCTTCTATTGACTTCCGTTCTCACGTTTCATCCCCAGAACGCAAGGTGAGAGTGAGGTCAAGCATTGTTACTCACTCTCAAGGCCATCAGCTGTACTGATCGCCATAAGGATTTCTACGATACCTTAAAAATGTAATAGGGATCCAATTAATATGTAAAATATTACATGAAAAATTCTTGTGCTTTCTTCTTACTTTGTAACTCGTATTCACGAGTAGGACGTTAATCTGCATCGGATGGTGAGGTTCCATTTCTAGAGTTTTGAGGCGTGTTGAGTACGTCTTCATTACCATTACTCCCAGGTTCACTCTGCCCGGAGTAGAATTACCTGTTAGGGCCTCATCTATTTGTTAAATAGATTAAAAAAATGAGTTTTAAAAATGTGTTAAAAAAATGAGTTAAAATGATAATACCCAACAATATTAAATAAAACAAAATTATATTCGGCATAAAATAACACAAGAAATTTATATGCCATTAAATCCATCCAATCAAATTTGATTCTTCATTTTAATTCATTCACCTAATTCTAATTTTGACTGCTTAGCCCAGAAAAGGCAGTACTCTGACCTGGAGTGGTATTTACTGATTGGGTCAAACGGATCTGTATACGAATTATTTGTATTTAATAGGTATACTTATTATAATTATTTGCCGTAAAATAGTTGGTTGAATGTAGCTATTACAGATGTGGACTGTGCAGATGATCTAGCGCTTCTCGCAAATAAACCTGCACAAGCTGAATCACTGCAGCATTGGTTGAGGTTGACATGGCTTAAATACCCAACCAACCGTATTTACAAGGCTTTTTATTTGTTAGAAGAAGAAGAGAAAAAGAAATTTCCTTTTTTTTTTCTCTTCTTTCTCGTTCTTCTTTTTCTTCTTCTTCATATCTTCTTGCTATCTTCCCCGAGTCTTTGGTATCATTCTCTCTTCTTATCTTCTTTTTACTTCTTCCTTTCATTTTCTTTTTCTTCATTTTCTTAACTATATTCAGTATTATGCCCCCTTCTTTCTTATTATTATTTATCTTTATATATGTGTGTAGGAGATTCTTACGTGCGCTAGTTATAGCCATGACCTTCTTGGATTGAAAGGAATACATATTACTGCTTGGATGTCTTACGCATTGTACGGCCGTGTGTGATCTAGTGTGTCATTATCCCCCACTTCTTCTTATTCTCTTTTGCTGGTGTTGTGCTTAGTATGTGTGTGTTGCGGTTGTTTGTGTGTAGTAGGTTGTGCTGTGTTTTGGCAACCGCATTTCGTCTATCCATCCAGTGCTCCTTTAATCTGCCGCTCATTAAATCTCATCGTTACCCGCTCTTCTTTCTTCTTCTTTTCTTTTCTTTGTCTTACCCTATCTGTCTCTATCTTACTTCTAATCTTTCTTATTTGTTTTTCCTTCATTCGCTGCCCCCCTTCTTAGATTGCTTCTTCTTGGTCTTTTCACCTTACTTTCTTGTTCATTCCTTCTTTTTTCGCTATGCTGTCTCTTTCTTTCTTCTTTTCTTCTGTTGTGTCCTTCTTTTCCCGCTCTCTTACATCGTTAGTTCCTTCATTTACGTCCTGTCTCATCTGATATTCTATTCTATCCTTGCTGGACAATTAAAATCCATGACTCTCCTCCTTCTTTCTTACCCCCCCTTCTCTTACTATATTCTTGTTTGCTTCTTCTGTGTCTCTCCTTAAGTCTTTTTTTACTTTGATAGCTGCTTTATATTCGTTTACATGCTATTATCTACTCTCTCTT
>CM042168.1:80949123-80964123 GCA_023376005.1 Doryteuthis pealeii
AATGAAATAACTTTTATGATATATACAGAGCAATATTTATCAAAAAATGAAGCGAAGAACTCCAATAACAAGTGATCCCATAATAGAATTTATTTTCGACGAAAATTGGGCCCATATAAATCTAAGTTGAGGGTTAAACCGGCTCCCCAAAATTTCCGTCTTTCATCAGATGGGTCTCAATTCACTTGAGACCCATCTTGGATGAGACGGAAAATTTGGAGCCGGTATAATCAACTTAGATTTATATGGGCCCCAATTTTCGCCGAAATAAATTTATTACTGGGAGTCACTTATTGATTTCCCTTCATTTTTGATATATATATATATATATATATATATATATATAATAATATGTTGTGTTAAACGTACTGACAATTCTGTCGGACAAGTTTTTGTTCGATCCTTTCTATTTTCTGGCCATCTTTGTTGTGTTCAGGGTGGAACTGGTGTAGCAGTCACCACATGGTTCATTACGCAGCGCTTTCGGCAATTCGCATTTGCCATATAAAAAAGGTCAATAAAGAATGGAAAATAGTTGTTGCTAGA
The DNA here is from genome assembly GCA_023376005.1 of Doryteuthis pealeii. Lineage (NCBI taxonomy): Eukaryota > Metazoa > Mollusca > Cephalopoda > Myopsida > Loliginidae > Doryteuthis > Doryteuthis pealeii. The sequence continues at coordinate 80,949,670 of CM042168.1, forward strand.
GAAGAATTGCATACCCTCTAGAAATAGGAACATGAACTGTTCTATCTATAATATATAAAAGGTTGTTGTGTGTGATGTGTATGTCCGGAGAAACTTCGAAATAAAAACAATAACGCCAAAGTAAATATATATACACATAAATTTGCACCAGGCTTGGTTTTGAGCAAAAATAATGAAAATTTTATTCTATATATTCTCGTCACGAATATAAATAAAATTTTCATTATTTTGCTCAAAAACCAAGCCTGGTAAATTTAATGTGTATTATATTTACTTTGGCGTTAATTGTTTTTATTTTCGAAGTTTCCTCCGGACATACACATACACACAAACTACCCTTTATATATGTATAGATAGAACAGTTCATTCTATTCTAGAGGGGTATCAATTCTTCTCTACAACAAACTATTTTTCATTCTTTATTTGACCTTTTTTATTAGCAATCGAATTGCCGAAAGCGCTCGTAATGAAACCATTGGTGGACTGTACACCAGTTTCCACCCTGACACCAAAAAGATGCCAGAAAAATAGAAAGGATCGAACAAAAAACTTGTCCGACAGAAATTGTCAGTAAGTTAACACAACATATATATATATATTATATATATATAATATATATATATATCAAAAAATGAAGGAAGAACTCAATACAGTGATCCCATAATAAATTTATTTCGACGAAAATTGGGGCCCATATAAATCTAAGTTGATTTAAACCGGCTCCCCAAATTTCCGTCTCATCAGATGGGTCTCAGTGAATTGAGACCCATCTGATGTGAACGAAATTTGGGGAGCCGGTTTAAATTTCAACTTAGATTTATATGGGCCCCAATTTTCGTCGAAATAAATTTATTATGGGATCACTGTATTGAGTTCTTCCTCATTTTTTGATAAAAATTGCTCTTGTATATATCTAAAAGGTTATTTTACATTGAGCTCTCTTCAGTGATTTTAAAGATTCACTGTATTTATACCATACTGGATCATCAATATTTGTACAGTGAGATCTTAGAAATCACATATAGAATCATCCCTTACTACCCAAAGTTTTGGAATTTTAAAAAAATTCTTATATATATATAATAATATATATATGTTCGTGTGGTGTGTGTGTGTGGGTGTGTGTGGTGTGTGTGATTTAATTGTTAACGTAGCCCCTTTACCGGCACCTATATATCTATATATGTTATATACCTTACTCTTTTTTCTGGTCATCTATCCTCCGGCCGACTTTGCTTCTTCCATCTTCTATCTTGTCTGGTATATCTTCTACAGGTTTGGTCTTTCTTATCTGGGATTCCGGTCTGTGTTGGGGATTATTTCTTATCAAAAGCCCTGTGCTATTGTTAGCTTTTAGTAATAACAACAAGACTTCGATTTACGATTGATGTTACTTATTCGATAACCCCAGACCAGACAATCACGCAGTGAGCTCACATCTTGCTAGCTCGCTTCTAAGTTCTAACTCCTAACTGTCACTGCAACTAACTGAGTTGCTTACTCCTTAAACCGGAAGGGCTTCTATTGACTTCCGTTCTCACGTTTCATCCCCAGAACGCAAGGTGAGAGTGAGGCCAAGCATTGTTACTCACTCTCAGGCCATCAGCTGTACTGATCGCCATAAGGATTTCTACGATACCTTAAAAATGTAATAGGGATCCAATTAATATGTAAAAAATATACATGAAAAATTTCTTTGCTTCTCTTCTTACTTTGTAACTCGTATTCACGAGTTAGGACGTTAATCTGCATCGGATGGTGAGTTCCCATTTCTAGATTTTGAGGCGTGTTGAGACGTCTTCATTACCATTACTCCCAGTTCACTCTGCCCCCGGAGTAGAATTACCTGTTAGGGCTCACTATTGTTTAAATAGATTAAAAAAATTGAGTTTTAAAATGTGTTAAAAAAATGAGTTAAAATGATAATACCCAACAATATTAAATAAAACAAAATTATATTCGGCATAAAATAACACAAGAAATTTATATGCCATTAAAATCCATCCAATCAAATTTGATTCTTCATTTTAATTCATTCACCTAATTCTAATTTTGACTGCTTAGCCCAGAAAAGGCAGTACTCTGACCCTGGAGTGGTATTTACTGATTGGGTCAAACGGATCTGTATACGAATTATTTGTATTTAATAGGTATACTTATTATAATTGATTTGCCGTAAATAGTGGTTGAATGTAGCTATTTACAGATGTGGACTGTGCAGATGATCTAGCGCTTCTCGCAAATAAAACCTGCCACAAGCTGAATCACTGCAGCATTGGTTGAGGTTGACATGGCCTTAAATACCCAACCAACTGTATTTACAAGGCTTTTTATTTTGTTACCCTCACCTTCTTTTTCTTTTTCGATTCTTCTTCGTACTTCTTCTTCTTCTTCTTCTTCTTCTCTTCTTCTTCTTCTTCTGTCTTCTTCTTCTTCTTCTTCTTCTTCTTCTTCCATTGTTCCGTACTTCCAGTGCCCCCTTCTTCTTATTATTATTCTTATTCTTCTTCTTCTTCTTTAACCTCCTTCTTCTCATCATCATCTTCTGCTTCTTCTTATTGTCCCTTCTCATTATCCCACCCTTCTTTTATTCTCTACGTTCTTCTTATTCTACTTCTTATTATACTACTGCATCTCTTACCCTCTCTTCTTCTTCTCTTCTTCTTCTTCTTCTCTTCTTTCCTTCTCTCCTTTTTTTTTTTTCCTTCTTCACTGCCCCCTTCTTCTTCTTCTTTCACCTTCTTCTTCTCTTCTCTTCTTCTTCCTCTTTCTTCTTTTTTCTTCATTGTCCCTTCTTCATTATCCCTCTTCTTTATTCTTCTTTACGTCCTTCTTATTCTACTTCTTATATACTATTACTCTTCTTTACCCCCCTCTTCTTCTCTTCTTCTTCTTCTTCTTCTTCTTCTTCTTTCTTTGTTCCTTCTTTCACTCCCCCTTCTTCTTCTTCTCTTCTTCTCTTCTTCTTCATTACTTTCACCTCTTCTTCTTCTTCTTCTTCTTCTCTTTACTTCTTCTCTTCTTCTTTTTCTTCATTTCCCTTCTTCATTATCCCTCCTTCTTATTCTTCTTTACGTCCTTCTTATTCTACTTCTTATTATACTATTACTTTCTTCTTTATTACCCCCCCCTTCTTCTTCTTCTTCTTCTTCTTCTTCTTCTTCTTCTTCTTCTTTGTTCCTTCTTCACTGCCCCTTCTTCTTCTTCTTCTTCTTCTTTCACCTTCTTCTTCTTCTTCTTCTCTCTTCTTCTTCCTCTTCTTCTTCTTCTTCTTCTTCTTTTTTCTGCATTTTCCCTTCTTCATTATCCCCTCCTTCTTATTTCTTCTTTACGTCCTTCTTTATTCTACTTCTTATTATACTATTACTTCTTCTTTACCCCCCCTTCTCTTCTTCTTCTTCTCTCTTCTTCTTCTTCTTCTTCTTCTTCTTCTTCTTCTTTTCATTCTTCACTGCCCCCCTTCTTCTTCTTCTTCTTCTTCTTTCACCTTCTTCTCTTTCTTCTTCTTCTTTTTCTTCTTCTTCTTCCTCTTCTTCTTCTTCTTCTTCTCTTTTCTTCATTCCCTTCTTCATTATCCCCCTCCTTCTTATTCTTCTTTAGTTCCTTCTTAATTCTACTTCTTATTATACTATACTTCTTCTTACCCCCCTTTCTTCTTCTTCTTCTTCTTCTTCCATTACCTTCTTCTTCTTCTTCTTCTTCTTCTCTTCTTCTTCTTCTATACCTTCTTCTCTCTTCTTCTTCTTCTTCTTCTTCTTTCTTCTTTTTCCTTCTTCACTGCCCCCTTCTTCGTTCTTCTTCTTCTTCTTCCCTTTTATCCCCCACCCCCTCAAACCACCACCATTTTTTCGCGCGTCGTCATTTTCCCCTCAACATTTCCCCCTCCGTAACCCGTCAACATGGCGACCGTCTCTTGTCTGTTGCTATCAATTCGCATAGACTATTACTTTTGTAATTGCATCTCTTCTTCTCTTTGGATCCAGAATTCTGGCAATTGGGAGGCTGTGGTGGCAAGGGGAGGCGCCGAGGGGAGGGCGCCGAGGGGAGGGCGCCGAGGGGAGCCGATGCAGTCGAGAATGGAATCGGATTTGGAGATTGGTTTACGGCAAATCGGATGAATGTTGATCGATGTCAGAGACGGCAGATACATTGATGCCAACAACGGAAAAAGGAAAAGAAAAAGAGAGTCCAAAGAAGAGAACGAAAAGAAAGAAAGAAAAGAGAGAGAGAGAGAGAGAGAAGAGAGGAGAGAGAGAGAGAGAGAAAGAGAGAAACGTTGAGAACGAGAGGGAGAAGAGAAATTATATACGAAAAGAGAAGAAGAAAGAATGAGAAGAAAGAAAGAGAACGAAAGAAAGAAAGAAAGAGAGAGAGTTGGGAGAGCAGAGAGAGAAACGTTGAGAGAGAGGGAGAAAGAAAATATATACAGAAAAGAGAAGAAACAATGAAAAGAAAGAAGTGAACGAAAGAAAAAAGAAAGAAAGAATATAAATATATATATATATATACTTATATATATATATATATAATATATATATAGAGAGAAGAGAGAGAGAGAGAGGAGAGACGTGAGAAGAGGAGAAAAAGAAATTATATACAGAACGAGAGAAGAAAGAATGAGAAGAAAAGAATGAAACGAAGAAAGAAAACAAGAAAGAGAAGGAGAGAGGAAAACGTTGACGAGAGAAATTATATAGAAAAGAGAAAGAGAGAAAGAATGAGAGCCAAACGAAACAATTATAGAAAGGATCGGTCGGGAATAGAAAAAAAATTAAAAACAAAGAAAGGGAAAATCAAAGGAGAGAAAAGAAAGCCAGAATCGCAAAGAAAGAGAGAGAAAGAGTGAGGGAGAGAGATAGGTGAGGGAAGAGATAGAGAGAGAGGAGAGAGAGAGAGAGAGAGAACGTGAGAAGAGAGAGAGAGAGAGATTTTTAAAAATGGAAGGAGAAAAGAAAAGAAAAGAAAGATAATTCTATTTGTGATCATCAATATCCCCCATTTACATCCACAATGCATACCCATGCTAATGCACACCTATACATTTATACAAGGATTATTTCTTATCCCTAAAAGACCTCAATGTAAGATAATTCATAGATTAATAATATACAGAGTAATATTTATACTTTTCTTCTTATTAAACGTACTAGCAAATATATGCACCCTCCGGGTGCAAGTATTTTAGTTAAATTTTATAATAAAATATCATATTAAATTAGAAAGGCTAATGAAACTGAATAAGAATGTAGATAAAAAGATTTGGAACTGAGGGGGTATGATTGAAAACTAGAATAACTTTGAAACTAACTCTTCCATCATTTGCACTTACTCCCGTCTTTCATTGTAAATTTTCCTAATTTAACTATTTTTCGTTAAAATAAGAAGTAAAGGATAATATTACAGTTATTTCTTCTTGTTAAGGAATTTCTTTTAAGATTTTATTGAAGAGATTTTTGCTCATATTCAGTAAGATAAAAACCAAACCAATTAGAAAAAATAATACTAAGCACATATTTATTAAAATCAATTTTTTAATATCAATATGCAAATTAGCCTTCCTGTTCACACTGCAAACCTCTATTTTGTTGTATATATAAATACAATTGCATGTTATTAGTATGTAGATATGGTCAACAGTTGTAAGTAATGTAAAACAATTTTATCAATAATTGAGTTTAAATAAAAAATAAAAATCATGGAAATATGATGTAAATAACGAAAGGGAATTGTGACTTGTATAGTAATATAGTTTCGGTTACAGACAGACAAAACCACAATCTCCATTATAATAAACATATATATATATATATATATATATATATATAATGATAATGGACTCTCCCGTCGATTATCGACGTATGGGGGTTCATACACACAATGAAAATCCACACAGTGATTTGTTTATAGTGTTGAAGGCTCGCTGTTGGACCATCCACACATTTTGGCACAGTCGATAGAGAAAAATTGGTGCATCAAGGGTTGCCACAAACCCAATCACCGACCACCTCAGGAATTTTGAATTCAGAGTTATTCCCTCTCCTAGACTGGTTACCTACCCAAGACTGAAGAGCCCAGTCTGCCCTACTATTTAACCCATAGCTGGAGGGAAATATATGGATTCATACCTTTCCCAAGGATATATATAATATATATTATAAATATATATATATATATATATATATATGAAGAAGAATGAATAAAGAAAAGAAAGATAGAGTGGATAATAAAAGATGAATTTAATCAATATCACTTACAGATGTGTTTTCGGTCAGTTCATCTGTGTGAAAATCTTTCGCACACAGTGAAGATTCAACCTTCATTAGAGTGAAATTTTATTTTGAATGAAAAAATTCGTCTGTGGAAAAACGCGAGAATTTTTGGAAATGTTCGAATAGAATTTTTAAAAATCACTTTTGAACGCTGAAATAGGACCGTTAGAATTTGGGATATTTGATTTTTCTAGGGGTTATGTAGAAAAAAATATTTGTATTGCAAATATAAAGTGTTTCATTTATCCCTAACATGGTGAATTTTTTTCTCGGAGCCTATTTATGTTATTGTTTTGAAAAAAAAAACGGTGAAAATATTAAAAAAGTAATCGTTTATAAAAAGAATCTAACTTGATAATAGATAATTTTTTTATATGTTATTTTTATTTTATGTTTTCGTAAGATATATATATATATAATATATATATATAATATATTATATATATATATATATATATTATATAATATATATTATATATATTATATAATCTTCCATACAATGACTGCTATTACACAGTAGCATGCAAGCAACAAAAGCCTTCATCCGATGATGACTCCTGGGTTCAGGCATGGTTTCGGGACCGAAGCATCATTACCACTAACCCAGAGCGCCCCAGGAGTATCTCGAGATACCACCAGACTTTGTCGGTTTGATGTCACAGTAGTGGAGTCGCAGAACAAGCAGTTTGTATCGTATCACAATCCTATCTGATCTGTACAATGTGACTTGGGCTACCAACCCCCTCACTCCACGCGTAGTCTTTCTCCATGGTCACTAGTCTTTCCTAGTGTCATCCGATCTTTCTCGGAGGTTTTTAATATATTTATATATTTATATATATATATATATATATTCTTATTGAAAATATATATAATATATATATATATATATATATATTAATATAATATATTATTAGTGACTGGCATTTTTGTTGTCTGTTACGAATTTTAAAAGCGAATTAGAAATTATTAAATCTAATATTTAAGGTCAAACTTTGTCTAAATCGATGAGTAGTAACATAATGACCATCATTAAAAAAAGAAAAATATCATTACATATGCAATTTATTTTATTTTTAATAGATTTAAAACTATTGGTTTTGGTCAATTTCAACGCGATCAGCCATTTTGTCTATTTTTCAATGGTTTTAGGCGCTTGTTTACAATTTTTATGTAACATTCGCGATTGCAAAAAAAATTACCAAAAATCAGATAATTATCCGATTTTAATGAAATTTTTCAGTATTGATTTATCAATTAATGAATTTTATAATGCATCAGTTATTTTATTTCAAAACTTTAATTTAGTATTTTTGCTATGAAAAATTAATATATAAATTCATTTAAAATGTGAAAGTCTGATGTTAAGTTTAAAATGTTTATATTTTTAGATTCTAAAAATAAATATGTATTTAATGCAAACCTTATTTTAGACACATAAATAATAAGTTTTGAAGAAAAACTCTATTGAAAATGCCCCCCCCCTTTTAAGCAGAAAAAATATCAATGTATAATTTTTCTTTTATAAGATAATAGCCAATTAAATATTTATCGAAATGAGTAAAAAAGAAATCTCCAAAAAATTAATTATTCATTATTTTTTTATATTTTATTTTTAGATTTTCGGTACTTATTGTCTCATAGAAAAGCCACCGTAATTTCTTTTTTGTTTCTACTCATAAGTTCGGTCTTTTATCTCTTTATTTATACTGTAATTAGAAAACTACAAGACCAACTTGAAAAAAAAGTTACGCCCCCAACATAAGAGGGGGGAGGGTAAAAAATAAGTGACCTGAAAAAAATGAGAAAGTTTTAAAATAAAATAAATAATGCATTATAAAGATTATTCATTGATAAATAAACACTGAAAATTTCATTAAAATCCGATAATTCCCTGATTTTTGGTAAATTATTTTCTGTAGGGAAAAGTCATTTTGTCAAAAACGCATTTTAGGCTCAGTTTGCCAGTTAATAATAATAATAATAATAATAATAATAATAATAATATATATATATATATATATATAATATATATATCACTAATAATATAATGATAACAAAGGATTAATAACTTATAGCTTGTATTGATATAAAACAATATTTACAAGGTGTGTCAAAAAAGTATCGAGATTATTTGTACTTTTTGACATACCTTGTATTCTGAAAACCGTTCTATTCATTGTTCATTTCTATTTAGGTAAATACAACTTCAAACTCGGCACTTTTGGGACACACCTTGTATTCTGAAAAAAATTAAATATTCCATTCATTGTTCATTTCTATCTTGATAAATACAGCTTCAATCTCGATATTTTGGCAAACGTGTTCATATATATATATATATATATATATATATACTATAGTTTGGGATTGTCACTGTTTCAGCTTTTGCTGGAACGGTGTGTCAAAATGCAGTATTATTGGAAGAGTGCTCAATATAAAAACAGAGCTGTTATATAATATAATAAAATAAATATATAAAAGTTTTTCATATCTATTTATTTGGTGACAAAGGAACATTCACGACCATATTGGTTTCATGCATGCGTAAGTGCAAACAATCTTCAGGTGACGTTGCAATTACGTATGCATGATCCGAACGGTTGGGACTGTTCCTTTGTCATCAAATAAATAGATATATAAAACCTTTATATATTTATTATATTATATTATATATATTATATATATATATATATATATATAATATATATATATATGTGTGTGTGTTTGTGTGTGTGTTTGTGTGTGTGTATTACATTATATTATATAATATATAACCAAGTGTTATATCTTATTAATTAATATATAAACTAACACACAAATACACACATACATATACATATATTTTATTATATTATATTGTATTATATTAACTATATTATATTATAAGATGTATGTTATTATGATAAACAAGTATTATAATCTATTAGTTATATCAATATATAACTTGCATAGTATATTATTTAATGATACTATTAAATTATTGAAAATATATTACATTATTAATCATATTTGATTATAACATATTAATTATATTAATATGATAGAGTATTAACCATAGTTTCATGACTCATTAGTTATATTATAATATATCATTATACATTCTATTATATCTATTAATAATGGAAATTCGCTTCCGGTTTTTGTCTGTAACAAAAATTATGTCACCGCTTACGTCACATTACCCAAAATCGTCATAACATAGAATAAAATGTATTCTACGATTTTTGGCATGTTCAAATTTTGAGTGTATATTCAATAAATACACTCAAAATTTGAACATGCAACATTAGACAGTCCTCATTGTTTTTTAAAACAAGTTTTAATAAATACATGACTGGTATTATATATCTATATATAGTTTGTTTTATTTTAATACATATTTAAAGTTTACATTTAAAATTGTTTTATTTTTTAATCCTTTAATGAATTTGATGATTTTACTTACTTAGGGTACAAACTCGCTGACATTGAAATTTTAACTCCCACCACTCAGGCAATATGTTTCAAAAATCTATTTTTACATCGCCCGGAGGGTGTTTTTCATTTTGTATTAGTATTATTAATAATATTGTTTGTGATCGTATTTTGATAATCAAATATTATATTATATATTGTTAATCATATAATTACATATACATATGAATTTATACATATATATATATATGTACACATATATTCATATATACATACAGTTATATATATATATGTACATATATATTTATATACACATATATATGTACACATATATTCATATATACATATAGTTATATATATATATATATTCAATATTTTTATACACACACATACACACACACACACACACACACACACACACATATATATATATATATATATATATATATATATATATATATACACCTATATATATTATTAGGGATATTATATTATACTTTATTGGTTACGTTAAAATATAATATATACATAAATGTACTTTGATAACCACGCATCATTATCTATTAATTATATCTTTTTATTAACCTTACTCTAAATAACCCTTATAAATTATGAATCATTTATTATTATTATTATTATTATTATTATTATTATTATTATTATTATTATTATTATTATCGAGGTTTTACCTGTCGTAGCTGGTGGTTCACTGGGAGCTGAGTGACACCAAGTCATCTCACGTCTACAGGACTCTTCTGAGTATTCTAGCCGATCCCAAAAGTACTGTAGTATGAATGGTGTCGATTCTTCCTCAAATTTCCATTTCTCCCAAATTCTTTTCCAGTGCCCTGGGAATCATTCCAAGGGCACCGATTACAATTGGTACGACCTTTACCTTCATGTTCCAAAGTTTCCTCAGTTCTCGGGCAAGGTGTAAGTATTTGTTTATATTTTTGGTTTCTTTCATTTTCACTTAGTGGTCGGCTGGGACAGCAAAATCCACGAGATGACAGGTTCTCTTCTTCTTGTCGATTATTACTAGGTCCGGTCTCTTTGCTGGGATTAGGTGATCCGTCCGTACTTCGATGTCATAGAAAATGTTATGCGTCTCATTCTCAAGGACAGGTTCAGTTTATTGTTATTATTATTATTAGTACTAGCAAATATATGCACCCTCCGGGTGCAATTATTTAAGCTTTAATATAATAAAATATCGTATTAAATTAGAAACGCTAATGAAACTAAATAAGAATGCAGATAAAAAGATTTGAAACAGAGGGGGATATAATCGAAAAATAGAACAACTGAAATTTACTCTTCCATCACTCTCGTCTTTCATTGTTATTTTTTCTAATTTAAGTATTTAGTTAAAAGAGGAAGTAAAGAATAAAATGACAGTTATTTTTCTTGTTAATGGATTTCATTTAAGATTCATTGAAGAGATTTTTGCTTATATTCATTAAAATAAATCCAAACAGTTAGAAACCAATAATACTAAGCATATATTTATTAAAATTACATTTTTAATATCAATATGCAAATTAGCCTTCCCGTTCACACTGTAAACCGCTATTTTGTTGTATATATAAATACAATTGCATGTTATTAGAATGTAGATATGGTTAACAGTATAAATAATGTAAAACAAATTTATTAATAATTGAGGTTAAAATAAGGATAAATTCATGGTGAATGTGACGTCAATTACTAAGGGAATTGTGACTTGAGTAGTGATTTAGTTTCGGTTACAGACAAAAACACACACAATCTCCATTATAATAAGATTATTTACTCCTTTTGAGTTTTTACATCAGCGTCAGCTGATGGTATTTCAGTGGAGTCCGAGTGACAACAAGTCTCCTCAAGTCTCCAGGACTCTTCTGAGTATTCTGGCAGATTGCAACAGTGCAGTGTTCTGAATGGTTTCAATCCTTCCTCTGATTTCCAAACTTTCCAAACCCTTTTCTAATCCTTTTGGGACTGTTCCAAGTACACCAACTACAATTGGTATCACTTTCACTTTCATATTCCATAACATTTTCAGCATTTTAAACAACATGTTTAGAATTAAATTTTTTGCATAATTCCCAGTGGATCACCTTCCCAACCCAGTCGTGTCTAGTTTTGTATTCTCGTTGTGCTAGTTTGCTACATTCGCAGAGTATATGGTTTACCGTCTCATCTCCATTACCGCAAAGTCTACATTATTATTATTATTATTATTATTATTATTATTATTATTATTATCAATGATAGAATAAATATCCGAATATTAAGGACCGTGATGTGATATTAAAGCAGATGAAATACTACCAATAGCTTTCGAGTTGTATCCTACAAGAATCAACCATTAATAACAACCACTATGCAACAATTGGTTGGACCATTCCTTCCTTTCTCTTAAAAGAACTACTACTCTCCAACAACCATAAGAATGGTTCGGAGCCGATGTACGTTAAGATGGCAGTCTCAAAGAAGAAAAAAAAACTATATGAATAATTAGCTAGCGTATACACCAGGTTTATTCTTCGTATTTTGTAGCAGAGTAAATAAAGCTAAAAATAAAGTTTTCTTTTTTTGTTTTTTTTTATCTTCACGAGAAAAGATTAATGACCAAGAAAAATGAATTGACTTTGTAAATTTTGTTTGGAAGAGAGAAAAAGACAAAAAGAAAAAAATATTTTTTGCTAATAAAAGTGCGAAGGAAGAAAAATGGCTCTGAAGAAATGGTTGTGGGAGGAGCCAAGAATGTAAATAGTTTTATGGATGTTATTCAAATAAATGGGGAAAGCAGAAGCGAAGAAAAAGAAATTCCAATGAAGGAAAAATCCCAGGGTGGATATAAATGTTCAATAGGAAAATGTTTTTCGCGAAATTCATTGTCATTTTTATAGGGAACAGTTCAAGTTTAAACATTCTTCAACCTATTTACAACACACACATACACACAAAAACACACACAAATATATATATATATATATATATATATATATATATATATAATTAGATTTATCCAAAACTTGGTAGTAAGGGATGATTCTAAGATCCACAGTACTAATATAGATGATCCAGTATGTATAAATACAGCGAATCTTTAAATCACTGAAGAGAGCTCAATGTATAATAACCTTTTAGATTATATACAGAGCAATATTTATCAATAAAGGAAGGAAGAACTCAACACCGTAATTCCATAATAAATTTATTTCGACCAAAATTGGGGCCCATATAAATGCAAGTTGATTTAAACCGGCTCCCCAAATTTTCGTCTCATCAGATGGGTCTCAATTCACTTATGGACAAGCACATCACAAAAAAACCCCAAAAAGCAGAATATTAAAAAAGTAAACAGGAAGTGAATGAGAAAAGAGATACATTTCAAGGTTGGCTTCTAGGGTGTCCAGACAGACAAAAAGGTGACAAGACAGAAAAAACAGAGTAGTATATTAAAATATAAATAGACAAGTAAATAAAAAAAATTTTTTTTTTTAATTTAAACATTAGAGTATAATGATGTATAAAAGAAAATACTAGTTATGATATAAATAATTAAAAAAAAAATAAATAAATAAAAATAAATTAATAGTAAGATAATATATATATATATATATATATATATATATATATATATATATATATATATATACGAGTGTTACTTAATTGTACCACCATTATCATCTTGCAACGCCCCTTGGCCCTTGAGAACGTCCAAATCGTCCAAGATTAAATGCAAAAGAGTAAATTCTGATTATCTGGTTTTGCTTATCACTGAATATTTATTTCCATTGAGTGTCGTCTCGTCAGTTTAATAATAGACCATTCTATTTTCATTATAAAAAAGAAAGGGACATCTACAAAGAAAACATAAGAAAGAAAGAAAGAAAGAAAGAGAGTAGAGGAAAGATAAAGAGAGGCGCTGAGCGCGCAGAAGCGATACCACTAATCTGTTTCAATCGAACATAATGAATAGATGAAAAGAAGGAAAGAAAGAAAAGAGTGTGAGAGAGTTAAATCAAGAGTATTACACTCTTCTGAGTATTCCAGCCGATCTCAATACTGCTGTAGTCTGGATGGTCTCGATCCTTCCTCTGATTTCCTATTCATCCAGACTCTTTTCCAACCCCCTGGGAATAGTTCCAAGAGCCCCAATTACAATTGGTACGACCTTCATTCTCATGTTCCCATTATTATTATTATTATTATTATTATTATTATTATTATTATTATTCACTCCTTTTGAATTTTGACCGATATGAACGAATGAAGAGAAAGAGACAAGGAGATCCAGATGCACCAACTACAATTGGTATCACTTTGACTTTTATATTCCATAACTTTTTCAGTTCTCTGGCAAGGTCCAGGTATTTGTCCTTTTTTTCATTTTCCTTTAGCTTCACCCTGTGATCTGCTGGCACTGCAAAATCCACCAGTTGTCAAGTTCTTTGTTTTTTGTTTATCAACACTAGGTCTGGCCTTCTTGCTGGGATAAGGTGATCCGTTTTTATCTCAAAGATCCAGAGAATTTTGTGCGTTTCGTTCTCAAGAACAGATTCTGGTTTATGCATATACCATTTTGTTGTGTGGTCAAAATTTAATTTTTTGCATAATTCCCAGTGGATCACCTTCCCAACCCAGTCGTGTCTAGTTTTGTATTCTCGTTGTGCTAGTTTGCTACATTCGCAGAGTATATGGTTTACAGTCTCATCTCTATTCCCGCAAAGTCTACATTTACTATTTTGTTGGGTCTTATCAATTTTCGCTTTGATGT
>CM042168.1:80969123-80974170 GCA_023376005.1 Doryteuthis pealeii
TATATATATATTGAGAGAGAGAGAGAGAGAGAGAGACAGAGAGAGAGAGAGAGTGAGAGAGAAACAAACCAATATAGATATATTTATAGATGGATATAAACACACTTAGATAGATAGATACATACATACATACATACATACATACATAGAAAGCAATGAAGGAACCTATATAGACAGACAATTTTGGAACTTTATTGCGAAACCTTTTCAGATAGATGGCGTGGCTTCCCGCGTCAAAAAGAATTTATGTTAATCCGGCCACGTGGGAGGTCAGGAAAAAAAAACCTTCAGATAGATAGATATGTTACTTCTTCGATTGGTAATCATTTACTGAATTTAGCCTCGTTTTGGACTTCGATGAGTTGGTTTATGACTACTGAAACACCGAGTGTCAAATCCCACACTTTCGCCCGTAAATCTTTTTTTTTTTCTTTCTTCTTTTGAGCGGGAAGGGAATATAGCAACAAAAGAATTTTAAAAGGAAACGAAAATAATATAAAAAAAAGTCTTATAAAATGTGTGAAAAATTTTTTTGAAAAAATGTATATAAAGGGTTATAAACGTTTTTTTTTATAATCGTAAAATAGAAGAATAAGAATTAATGTCCCTATAACAAAATTCGGAAAATATTGGCAACTGCTATGAGAAAACAAAATGGCGTTTTAAGATTCTTTTTTTTTATGTTCTTCTGTTTAGGGAAATTATTGGAACTTAGAATATCCTGTCACAAGAGAGTCGCAAATAACAGAATACATTTGTCTAAAGACAATCTAGGAACAATGTCTAAATCATAGAACAAAATTCTAATCCCAAGAATGTCTCTGTAATGCCACCGATAAGATACAGTACAAGACTATTACCAATTCCATAGAACATTTTTTTAAAATTCTTTTTATTCATTCATGAAGTGATCGTAAAGGAAATTTTATTTTTTATTTTGTTTTCTTTTTTTGTATTTTAGGTTTTTTGGCCTCGAAGGCGCCGTTACACGTATAGGGAAGGCATGGTATACCATAGACAGATAATCACTCATATAGAAATCCGATTCCACAGACAAGTAAAAGTGACAATTCTTCCAAGCCGTAGTTGTATCATTGCTATTGAATGGGCTTACGGTCAAGTCATGTTGACAGCACCGGTTCCTGCTAGCCATCGAAGTTAAGCATCAATGAGCTTCTTCAAAACTTAGATGGGTGACAATTTAAACATATACAGGTACTCAGAGAGGCGCGTGGTGTAATGGTTAAAGTCATGGGAAATGGACTCGTCGCCCAGAGTTCAAATCTCGGCGTATTTGGTAAGCGTATAAGTCCTATCCCGTGTATTGGTAAAGGTCCAGTGATTTAATCGTATGTCCGTCGTCAAAGAGTGTCCATGTAATTATGACCAGTAGAGTCGGGGTTAAGTATTGTATCAACCTCAGAGTACTGCCAGTGATTGGCCAAGAGTTAGATCACATAATTCTGGCTGAGTCTATAAGTAGGATTGCTTTTAACACACACCTTATATGTGAGGCGCGTGGTGTAATGGTTAAAGTCATAGGAAATTGACTCGTCGCCCCGAGTTCAGATTCTGGACGTGGTAATTGCATTTCACTTAGAGCTAATACCCTTGGGAAATGTATGAATCCTACTCTCCCTCCAGCTATGGATAAATAGTAGGGCAGATTGGGCTCTTTAACCTTGGTTAGGCAACCGGTCTAGGAGAACACCGCTTAAGAAATTGACCTTGTGTCATATCCTGCTCGTGCGGAGGGGTTGGTAAATATATATACAGGTACTCTAAGCAACCTGATATAAAAATGATTTGATTCAGCATTAAATGGCCCCAAAAGGGTTGACGTGCCGTAAAATCCAACAAACCAACTAACCAACTACTGTATGGCTGCACCACTTTAACTCGAAATGCCTAGAGAATATGCTAGATGGGAGCTACACAAGAATGCTGTGTGCGATATTAAACGAATTGTAGAAACAACAGCCTCCAAGAAAAGTAGTGGTACGGTTATGTTCCACCCTATCATACAGACCGTCTGGGTGAGGCTAACAAGACGTGCTGGGCACTGCTGGAGAAGCAAGGACGAACTTATAAGTGACCTTCTTTTATGAAACAAGGACATAAACACGCTAGTGTGGGCCGCCCAGTAAATACCTACATTGACTAGCTCTGCGTGGATATTGGATGCTGCGCAAAGGACTTCCCGGGGGCAATGAATGATAGGGACGGTTAGTGAGAGAGTGTCATGGTATCCGTGCTACTAGCACGATATGATAATGATATTACCTGTCCTTTTTAGCATCTTATTTTATTTGTGTGTGTGTGTGTGTGCGCGTGTGCGTGCGTGCGTGTGTGTGTATGTTTGTGTGTGTGTGTGAGTATTATAATTATAAAAAACTTGTTTTAAAATTAATTCTTAAGACATTTTGATTTTTTTTATCTATGTCATCGGCCTTTAAGCCATATTGATGCAGAATAGCATCACCCCTAAACCCAAATGCTTAACATACTACCAAAGGAGCTTGCTATATCATGTAGCGCTACCAATGATGCTTTGTCTCCCCATTCAAAGAAGGTAATTTACACCTTTAGTTGGCTAAATTCCTAGCAAATAAGGTAATTAGAGTAACCTCCCCTGACCTTCACTTTGAAACAAGCCGGTAGCTATTTTGAAAGTCTTCGTGCGAAATAAACAAATCTTAAAAATTTTTTTGAAAACAATACAATTGCATGCTTTAACACAAAAATATCATAAAATGTGTTCTTAATAACAATTAAGTTCATTTCAGAAAATGTTATGCTAGGAATTTAGCCAACTGACTTTCACTTTGAAACAAGCCGGTATCCATTTTGAAGTCTCCGTGCGAAATACACAAATCTTAGAAACTTTTTCGAAAACAATACAACTGCTTGCTTTAACACAAAAATATCATAGAATGTGTTCTTAATAACAATTAAGTTTATTTCAGATAATGCGCACGCACAATTTTATGCTAGGAATTTAGCCAACTGACTTTCAATTTGAAAGAAGACGGTAGCCATTTTGAAGTTGCCCGTGTCAACTAAACAAATCTTAGAATCGTTTCGAAAACAATACAACTGCATGCTTTAACACAAAAATATCACAAAATGTGTTCTTAATAACAATTAAGTTCATTTCAGATAATGCGCACGCACAACTTTATACTAGGAATTTTAATAACTAAAGGTGAAAATTACCTCAAAGAACAGCAAATTGGGTAGTCTTACAATTTATTTTTCTTATTCTTTCCCACCTTCTTTTTTCTTTTTTTCTTTTTTTCCTTCTGTCATCTTTTACTCTATTCGTTTCGTTTCGCTTCTTTCTTTCTTACTTTCTTTCTACCACCTCTTATTTTATTCGCTTGATCTTTATTTTTTCTTTCTTTGTTTAAACACTAGGTTTGTTTGTTTGTTTTTTCTTCCAACTCTTTCTTTCTTTCTCCGTTTCATTCTTTCATTCCTTCTTGCTTTCTTTCTACCAACTCTTAATTCATTTGTTCGTTCTTTCTTTCTTTCTTTCTTTCTTTCTTGTTTTAAACTCTTGCTTTCTTTCTTCTTCAGGCCTTTCTTTCTTTCTTTCTTTCTTTCTTGTTTTAAACTCTTGCTTTCTTTCTTCTTCCGGCCTTTCTTTCTTTCTTTCTTTCTTTCTTTCTTTTATCTATTTATTTCTTCTTCTTCTAACTCTAACTTTATTAGTTTCTTTTTCTTTCTTTCCCTTTAGCCCAGCCACCAAAAAAAATTTTTTTCTCTTGTTTCTTTCTTTTTTTTTTTGTCCTTTCTTTAAAAGCTCGCTTTGTTTGTTTTTTTCTTCCAACACTTTCTTTCTTTCATTCATTCCTTCTTTCTTTCTACTGATTTTTATTTTATTCGCTCGTTCATTCTTTCTTTTTTTTAAATTTCTTTCTTTATTCATTTTCTTCCAACTTTCTATCATTCTTTCTTTATTCATTCATTTCTACCATTTTTTTTTTTAATTTTTCTTTTAGTTGGTATTATATTTTGCTTTTTCATTCATTTACATTTTCTTTCTTTCTATTTTTCTTTCTATTTTTCTTTCTTTCTTTCTTTCTTTCTTTTCTTCCTTTCCTCCAACTCCCGCTTTCTATCATTCTTTCTTTCTTTCTTTCTTTCTTTCCATCAACTCTTGGTTCTTTTCTTCATTTCTTTCCTCCTTTCTTTTTTACTTCTTTTATCCACCTCTCGCTTTCTTTCTTTCTTTCTTTCTTTCTTTTTTTCTTACCACCAACTTTTAGTTCCTTTCTTCCTTTCTTTCCACCTTTCTTTTTTCTCCTTTAACCCACCTTTCGCTTTCTATCATTCATTCTTATTCATTCATTTCTTTCTTTCTTTTTCTTTATTTATTTATAATATTTGGGTTTTTTTCTCAACTTTTAATCAAATCTTTCTTTATTCATTTATTTCTACACCATTTTTGTCTTTTTTTCTTTAGTTGGTATTATATTTTACTTTTTCATTCATTTACATTTCTTTCTGTCTGTTTTTTTTCGTTCTTTCTTTTTTCTTTTTCTTTCTTTCCTTCAACTTCCGCTTCCTACATTATTTCTTTCTTTCTTTCTTTCTTTCTTTCCACCAACTCTTGGTTTCTTTCTTCCTTTCTTCCTCCTTAATTTTTACTTCTTCTTTTAAACCACCTCTAACTTTCTTTCTTCTTTCTTTCCTTTATTTATTTATGTTTCTATTTTTTATTTTTCCTTAGTCGCACTTTCTTATCATTTTCTTTATTCATTATTTCTATACTAACTATTTTTGGTTTTTCTTTTTATTTGTATTATATTTACGTTTTTTCATTCATTTCATTTTCTTTCTTTCCTGTTTTTTTTCGTTCTTTCCTTTTTTCTTTCTTTCCTTTCTTTTCTTTCTTTCATCTTTTCTTTCTTTCCTTTCAGCTCCAGCCTCTCCGCTTCTAATTCATTCTTTCTTTCTTCCTTTTTTTCCTTCTTTCTTTTCTTTCTTTTCCCACCACTCTTTGTTTCTTGTCCTCTCTCTTCTTTTTCTCTCTTCCTTCTTT
>CM042168.1:80974270-80989270 GCA_023376005.1 Doryteuthis pealeii
CTGATGACAAGCAGTCTCTCGGGTCTTCCAGGACCTCTTCTACGCCTTTCCAGCGATCTAATTATGCGATAGTCTGGGATGGTCTGATCATCCTCTGATTCCAATACCATCCAGCTCTTTTTCCAACCGCCCTGGGATTGTTCCAAGGGTCCCAATAAACAATGGTACGACCTCACTCTCATGTTCCACAGTTTTTTCAGTTCTCTAGCAAGGTCCAAATATTTGTCGATCTTTTCGCTCTCCTTTATTTCACTCTGTGATCGGCCGGGACGGCAAAATCCATGAGAAGTCTTCCTCTTCTTGTCAATCAAAACTAATAATAATATATACGTATACGTGTGTATGTGAACAGGAGTCTCCACAGTATCCGTGTGGTAAATGAATGTTACCTTCATCAAAATTATGGTAACATTAGTAGCAAACTGAATCCGTCGTTGCGCTTCTGTTTGGCAACATCCGATGTAATGGATGACAATGGCTTGCTGCAGAGGCAGATGCCTCTTTTTAAACAACCAGCATCCCGGACAAGAATAATAACCACTTAATGGACGATACTGTTGAGCACATGAATAGACTATGACAGATAGGTACTAAGCTTTGATTGTTATGACACTAGACCAAAGGTATGGGACTCCTAGTGAGAATTCAACAATAGCGTGATATATACTCTCTCTCTCTCTCTCTCTCATTGATATTAAATTAAATTCGTTTTTAAAAGGATAATAAATATTATATATATATATATAGAGAGAGAGAGAGGGTAGAGAGAAGAGAGAGGTAGAGAGTGAGGGATAGATGATATGGGTGCTATATTTACAAGTAAACAGTCGTCAATATCAATGATAGACCAATTGATATATATATATATATATATATCTTCTTATTATGATGGAGATTGTGTGCTTTTCCGTCTGTAACCGAAACTATATTCTTACTCAAGTCACAATTCTCTTAGTTATTGACATCACATTCTCCATGATTTTATTTTTATCTAAACCTCAATTATTAATAAAATTGTCTTACATTATTAATACTGTTAACTATGTCTACATACTAACAACATGCAATTATATTTATATATACAACAAAATAGCGCTTTACAATGTGAACGAGAAGGCTAATTTGCATATTAATATTAAAAAATCAAATTTGATAAATATGGCTTAGTATTATTGATTTCTAACTGTTTGGTTTTATTAATGAATATAAGCAAAAATCTCTTCAATGAATCTTAAATGAAATCCATTAACAAGATAAAATAAACTGTCATTTTTTATTTCACTTCCTCTTATAACTAAATACTTAAATTAGAAAAAATAACAATGAAAGACGAGAGTGATGGAAGAGTAAGTTTCAGTTGTTCCATTTTTATACTCCCTCTGTTTCAAATCTTTTATTATACTTCCTCTGTTTCAAATCTTTTTATCTGTATTCTTATTTAGTTTCATTAGCCTTTCTAATTTAATACAATATTTGATTACATTAAAACTTAAATACTTGCACCCGGAGGGTGCATATATTTGCTAGTTAAATTATATTCGTTTTTAAAAGGATAATAAATATTATATATAATATATATATATATATATATATATATATATATATAGTGTTGTCTCAGGTCTCCGTATGCTTCTTGTAAGTATATATATTTGTGATTATTTTGGTATATGTATCCGTTTGTGAGGTACATATATCAGGTTTGGGCATTTGTATGAAGCATGAAGCATAAAAAACTTGAAAATGTACTACTACTAAATAAACGAAGCTCTACTAAAAACAACCGAGTCTCTGATATTTCTTCCTTTAATGCTTCATACATATGCCCAATTTGATATAGGTACCTCCCACAAACGGATACATATACCAAAATAATCACAAATAAATAAATAAATAAATAATATATATATATATATATATATATATATAATAAAGTTAGAACTAATGAGTCAGATATACCTACTAACAGTTTCGCATAGTAGCTCTTCAGGGCAAAGATTTGACTTTTGATATATATATATATATATAGAGAGAGAGAGAGGTGGAGAGAAAGAGGGGGTAGAGAGGAGAGAGAGGTAGACAGTGAGGGATAGATAATATGGGTGCTATATTTCCAAGTAAACAGTCGTCAATATCAACGATAGACCAATTGATATATATATATATATATATATATATATCTTATTATAATGGAGATTGTGTGTTTTTCTATCTGTAACCGAAACTATATTCCTACTCAAGTCACAATTCTCTTAGTTATAGACATCACATTCTCCATGATTTTATTTTTATCTAAACTTCAATTATTAAAAAATTGTCTTACATTTTAATACTGTAACTATGTCTCCATACTGACAATATGCAATTATATTTATATATACAACAAAATAGCGGTTTACAGTGTGAACGGAAGGCTAATTTGCATATAATATAAAAAATCGAATTAATAAATATGTGCTTAGTATATTTGATTTCTAACTGTTTGGTTTTATTTCAATGAATATAAGCAAAAATCTCTTCAATGAATCTTAAATGAAATCCATTAACAGGATAAAATAACTGTAATTTTGTTCTTTACTTCCTCTTTTAACTAAATACTTAAATTAGAAAAAATAACAATGAAAGACGAGAGTGATGGAAGAGTAAGTTTCAGTTGTTCCATTTTATTATTACTCCTCTGTTTCAAATCTTTTATATACTCCCTCTGTTTCAAATCTTTTTATCTGTATTCTATTTAGTTTCATTAGCCTTTCTAATTTAATACAATATTTTATTACATTAAAACTTAAATACTTGCACCCGGAGGGTGCATATATTTGCTAGTTAAATTAAATTCGTTTTTAAAAGGATAATAAAATTATATATATATAATAATATATATATATATATATATATATATATATATATATGTTGTCTCAGGGCTCCGTATGCTTCTTGTAAGTATATACATTTGTGATTATTTGGTATATGTATCCGTTTGTGGGAGGTACATATATCAGGTTTGGGCATTTGTATGAAGCATGAATGTAGCATAAAAATCTTGAAAATTTACTACTACTAAATAAACGAAGCTCTACTAAAAACAACCGAGTCTCTGATATTTCTTCCTTTAATGCTTCATACATATGCCCAAATTTGATATAGGTACCTCCCACAAACGATACATATACCAAAATAATCACAAATAAATAAATAAATAAATATAATATATATATTTATATATATATATATATATATATATATATATATATATAAAGTTAAAACTAATGAGTCAGATATACCTACTAACAGTTTCGCATAGTAGCTCTTCAGGGCAAAGATTTGACTTTTGGTTATATATATATATATATATATATATATATATATAGAGAGAGAGAGAGAGAGAGAGAGAGAGAGAGAGAGGAAAGGCGGTAGGAGGAGAGAGAGGTAGACAGTGAGTATAGATAATATGGGTGCTATATTTCCAAGTAAACAGTCGTCAATATCAACGATAGACCAATTGATATATATATATATATATTATATATATATATATATAATATATATATATATATATATATATATATATATATATATATGAACAATAGATATATATCTCTTTTCTTTCTCTCTCTCTCTCTCTCTCTCTCTCTTTCTTTCTCTTCTTTCTCTCTCTTTCTCTCTCTCCCCTCTCTTGCACCCTCTCTCCCCCCCTCTCCTCTCTGTCACAGACTCTCTTACTTATATTGCTATTCAACTAATGAAAAACAAATATTTAGCATTTTTATAGATTTTTTTCTTCTTCTTATCTTACAATATTTCCTAACATTGGTTTAATTTAAATATTCCCGGGCAATTTCCCATTATAAATCCCTCATTCTCCTGGGTGTAGTCAAGATGTTATTCTTTCATTAAAATCCTATGGAACTTGTTTTTAGAATGTGGAATTCGGTCTATCCCGAGTGTCGAGAGATTTTGAATATTCGCTGTTTTTCCTCGTGGTTATTTGAGGTTATTTTAAAAAAAATTTAGATCGCCGCTTATTCATGACATAGTAAACGTTAGTGTAAATAGGTTATAATTGTTTTGTATTTATTTATTATTATTATTATTATTATTATTACTCCTTTTGAGTTTTCACATCAGCATTAGCTGATGGTATTTCACTGGAGTCTGAGTGACAGCAAGTCTCCTTATGTCTCCAGGACTCTTCTGAGTATTCTGGCAGATTGCAGCAGTGCAGTGTTCTGAATGGTTTCAATCCTTCCTCTGATTTCCAAACTTTCTAAACCCTTTTCCAATTCTTTTGGGACCGTTCCAAGTGCACCAACTACAATTGGTATCACTTTCACTTTCATATTCCATAACTTTTTCAGTTCCCTGGCAAGGTCCAGGTATCTTGCCATTTTTTCATTTTCCTTTAGCTTCACCCTGTGATCTGCTTGCACTGCAAAACCACCAGTTGACAAGTTCTTTCTTTTTACAACACTAGGTCTGGTCTTCTTTCTTGGATAACGTGATCCGTTTTTATCTCAAAGTCCCAGAGAATTTTATGCGTTTCGTTCTCAAGAACAGATTCTGGTTTATGCGTATACCATTTTGTTGTATGGTCAAAATTACATTTTTTGCATAATTCCCAGTGGATCACCTTCCCAACCCAGCCGTGTCTAGTTTTGTACTCTCGTTGTGCTAGTTTGCTATATTCGCAGAGTACATGGTTTACAGTTTCATCTCTGTCACCGCATAGTCTACATTTACTATTTCGTTGGGTCTTATCAATTTTCGCCTTGATATAGTCTGTCCTGATGGCATTATTTTGTGCAGCAATTATAAGTGATTCAGTTTCTCTTCGAACCCTGACAGTCAGGGTTCGAATCACACACAAAGCAGTCTTCTGTGTATAGCTCTGCTGATGAGGCCTAATAGACTGAAATGTACATAAAGAGATTGATTTTTCTCGATTTGTTTAGCCTTACATTTGAACAGGTTGCCCGCCTAATTATTAATTATCAATTAATTAATTTTCAATATTAGGTACGACTTCAATTAAGACATATCCTCGTCGGCTAAAAGCCATATCAAACGAGAAAGTGGTGATTATATGATAATAGCTGACATTATTTTTTCTCGATTTGTATAGGAACAGTATGCCCGCCTAGTCTGAGATAGAAAGATAAATAGATAGAAAGTAAGGGAGGGTATATGCGTGTTCTGTACAGTTTTTTTTATGGTCGTCGTTAGCCTCGTTTCTCAAGTGTATTGTTCATTTCACTGTCTGTCCGTGTACGACAAAGATGAAAGCCAATGGCCAACAAAAGACGCTGACGTAACAATTGGATTCGGACAAAAAGAACCAATGAAAGCGAAAGGTCTGTGCAGTCAGAATCATCTAATAACTCACACGATCCTCATCTCCCTCCCCCTCCTACACTTCCTCTTCCTCCTCCTCCTCCTTCTTCTTCTTCTTCTTCTTCTTCTTCTTCTTCTTCTTCTTCTTCTTCTTCTTCATTTGGAAAGTTTTCTTTTCTTGATATTTTCCCGTTTTTTTTCCTCTGCTGCCAGTATCACCTACTAACTGACTCTTCCCCTCCTCCACTTCCTTGTTCTTGTTCTTCATCATCATCATCATCATCATCATACGGAAAGTTTTATTTTCTTGATATTTCCCAGGTTTTTCTCTGCAGCCAATACCTTCTCATTCTTTCTTCTTCTTCTTCTTCTTCTTCTTCTTCTTCTTCTTCTTCTTTATTCTGAAAGTGTTTATTCTCTTAATATTTCCCGCTTTTTTCTACTTCAATTTTTTGGTGGGTTAATTGTTTGTTTGTTTGTTTGGTTGGTTGGTTGTTTGGATTTTACGGCACGTCAATCCTTGTTGGCTTATTTTATGCCGAAGACATTTTTGTTTTATCATTCTTGATGGTTACTCAATTTTTAGACTCATTTTTAAACAGATTTTCTGAATTAATTTTTTCTATTTAACCCATGGATTGAACCCTAACAGGTACTACCGCTCCAGGTAAGGGTGGCCTGGGTGGAATTGTGATGAAAGGGTACTCCACATTCCTTAGAGCTCCAGAATATAAACAAAAAAATAATCGAATATGTACGAACCAAAACGCGATTCCTCAACCAATGCGAATAAAATGACCCTAGTCGGGTTGATGCGCCGGTAAAATCTAGCAATCTATCGATAAACAATTATTTACGCTGGTTTTTCTTTATTACTTTTTTCCGAACGATTTGTAAAAACGTTCTCTCTCTCTCTCTCTCTCTCTCTCTCTCTCTCTCTATATATATATATATATATATATATATATATTATATATATATATATATATATGTGTGTGTGTGTGTGTGTGTGTGTGTGTGTGTGAGAATGGGAAATGAATCCGACAATATGAGGAAAAAATGAGTAAAGAAAAGAAATGTAGATGGATAAAAATGAATTTTATCGATATCACTTTTAATCGATAACACTTACACATGTGTTTCGGTCTGTTTATCAAAATGTATACGGCATCATCATTTCAACTCCATCTGATTATTTTAATAATAATAATAACGTAAATCCGTATACATTTTGATAAACAGACCGAAACACATGTGTAAGTGATATCGATTAAAAGTGATATCGATAAAATTCATTTTTATCCATCTACATTTCTTTTCTTTACTCATTTTTCCTCATATATATATATATATATATATATATATATATTGAATAGAATGAATAAAAGAAATAAAATATAGAATGGATAATATAGGATATTTAATCAATATTACTTACACGTGTTTCGGTCAGGAGTTATCCATGTGTACATTATTCAAACTATTATTATATTATTATTTTTTTTTTTTTTAATTATTATTATTAGTTTGAATAATGTACACATGAATAAACTCCTGACCGAAACACGTGTAAGTAATATTGATTAAAATATCCTATATTATCCATCCTATATTTTCTTTCCTTTATTCATTCTTTCAGCATACCGTCGGCTTCACTTCCAATTTCATTTTACATACATAATATATATATATATATATACAAGGTGTGTCAAAAAGTATTGAGATTTTTTGTACTTTTTGACACACCTTGTATTCTAAAAAAAATTAATGTTTCATTCATTGCTCATTTCTATCTAGGTAAATACAGTTTCAACCTCGGGATTTTTATGGCACACCTTGTATTCTGAAAAAAACTTAACGTTCCATTCATTGTTCATTTCTATGTTGATAACTACAGTTTCAATCTAGATACTTTTATGACATGCCTTGTATATATACCTCTGTATATCTATCTTTCTATCTAGCCCAGACTTTTTTTTTTATTAATTCCAACGTTTGACTAGCAGCGTTCTGTTTTTACTAACTGTCTTTTTTCCCGTCTTATTTTTGTTGACCGACCCACGTGCGGTTGATACATTATAATGCAATAGGGTCCTCATATTAGTTGAGGATGAGCCGAGTGTTGCTTTTTAAACCGTCAAGAGAATTGGCCCCGAAACGGTTTGCACACTTTCTTTTCTGATGAGCCTATTTCAGTTGTAAACATCGTTTGTTTTTTCATATATCTTATTCATACTGTCGGATTAATTTCCATTTTATTTTCACATATATATCTATCTATGTATGTTTATGTTAGCCTCTCTATCCACCTTTTTATAGATTTATCGGTTATTTCCTATAACTCCAACATAAACAAAGAGGAACCACTCTTGACTGATGAATTATTTATTTATTTATTGATCTACTAGGAAAAAAGAAGACATGGTTAGGGTTAGGGTTAGGTTTTGTGGTAGTTTAATGGAAAAATAAATAAATAATTTATCAGTCAAGAGTGGTTTCCCTTTGTTTATGTTAGAGTTATAGAAAATAACCAATTGATCTCTGTTCATCTGCCTGTCTGTCTATCTATATATCTCTGTCTGTCTGTCTGTCTGTCTGTCTCTCTCTCTCTCTCTCTATATATATATATATTATATATATATATGTATATATATATGTGTGTGTGTGTGTGTGTGTGTGTGTGTGTGTGTGTGTGTGTGTGTGTCAATCTGTTCATCTATCAATTTATCAAACACATTTTGCCCACTCCTATCTATCTATCTCTATTTTGATCTCATCTATCTCAGTCTATCTATCTATCTATCTATCTACCTATCAAAGTTTTAATGCTGTCTATGCCTCATTGTCCTACCATATATGGCTCTCTTATTGGTTTGCAATCATCTAACTAAAAGACACAATCTTTATTCATTGCTCACGTGTCCGCATCAACCAATAAAAATCCATATTTCCATTAACCCTTCCTTTCATATTTTGGTTCCCCATGTCAAAATGGGTCAACTACAACTAGTGCCCCCCCGCCCCGCTACTCATTATGTTGTAATGATACAAGATTATTATTATTATTATTATTATTATTATTATTATTATTCACTCCTTTGAGTTTTTCACATCAGCGTCAGCTGATGGTATTTTACTGGAGTCTGAGTGACAACAAGTCTCCTCCGGTCTCCATGACTCTCTGAGTATTCTAGCCGATTGCAGCAGTGCAGTAGTCTGGATGGTCTCATTTCTTCCTCTGATTTCTAGATCCTCCAGTCTTTTTTCCAAGTTTATTGGTACCGTTCCAAGTGCACGAACTACAATTGGTATCACTTTCACTCTCATGCTCGACAGCTTTTTCAATTCTCTGGCAAAGTTCAGGTATTTATCCATCTGTTCATTTTCCTTCAGCTTCACCCTGTGATCTGCTGGGACCGTAAAGTCCACCAGTTGACAAGTTCTTTCTTTTTTTGTTAATCAACACTAGGTCTTGTCTCCTGGCTGGGATAGGGTGATCCGTCTCTATCTCGAAGTCCCAGAGATTATTATTATTATTATTATTATTATTATTATTATTATTATTATTATTATTTCTCCTTTTGAGTTTTCACATCAGCATTAGCTGATGGTCTTTCACTGGGGTCTGAGTGACAGCAAGTCTCCTCAGGTCTCCAGGACTCTTCTGAGTATTCTGGCAGATTGCAGCAGTGCAGTGTTCATTATTATTATTATTATTATACTCCTTTTGAGTTTTCACATCAGTGTTAGCTGATGGTCTTTCACTGGAGCCTGAGTGACAGCAAGTCTCTCAGGTCTCCAGGACTCTTCTGAGTACTCTGGCAGATTGCAGCAGTGCAGTGTTCTGAATGGTTTAATCCTTCCTCTGATATCCAAACTTTCCAAGCCCTTTTCTAATCCTTTTGGGACTGTTCCAAGTGCACCAACTACAATTGGTATCACTTTTTCATATTCCATAACTTTTTCAGTTCTCTGGCAAGGTCCAGATATTTGTCAATTTTTTCATTTTCCTTTAACTTCACCCTGTGATCTGCTGGCACTGCAAAATCACCAGTTGACAAGTTCTTTCTTTTTTGTTAATCAACACTAGGTCTGCCTTCTTGCTGGGATAAGGTGATCCGTTTTTATTCAAAGTCCCAGAGAATTTTGCGTTTCGTTCTCAAGAACAGATTCTGGTTTATGCATATACCATTTTGTTGTGTGGTCAAAATTTAATTTCTTGCATAATTCCCAGTGGATCACCTTCCCAACCCAGTCGTGTCTAGTTTTATTCTCGTTGTGCTAGTTTGCTACATTCGCAGAGTATATGGTTTACAGTCATCTCTATTACCGCAAAGTCTACATTTACTATTTTCTTGGGTCTTATCAATTTTCGCTTTGATGTAGTTTGTCCTTATGGCATTATTTTGTGCAGCAATTATAAGTGATTCCGTTTCTCTTTTGAGGTTTCCCTTTCTTAACCATGTCCAAGTCTTTTCATGTGCAACCTCATCTATTTGTCGTTTGAAGCGTCCATATAATTGTTTTTCTTCCCATTTTTGTTTTAGTCTTTGTCGTTTTTCTGTTTGTCCATCTGCCGTTTCTATTATTGTTGGCCGCCATAAGTAGTTTGTCTTTGCTCTTCCTTGTGTAATCTTCAAGTTGTTATTATTTCAATCCTTGTGAGTTTTTCACACCAGCGTAAGTTGATTTCCCTTCAATGGAGTCTGAGAACAAGTCTCGTCAGGTCTCCATGACTCTTTTGAGTATTCTAGCCGATTTCAGCAAGGCTGTTGTCTGGATGGTCTCAATTCTTCATCTGATTTCCAATTTCTCCGGTCTTTTTTCTAAGTTTTTTGGGGGTCGTTCCAAGTGCATCAACAACAATTGGTATCACTTTCACCAACATATTCAACCTATATATATATTTACCAACTCCTCCGCACGAGCAGGATACGACACAATGTCAATTTCTTAAGCTGAGTTCAACAGGTTTGAATTCAGAGTTTTCCTTCTCCTAGACTGGTTAAAGAACCCAGTCTGCCCTGCTATTTACCCATAGCTGGAGGGAGAGTAGGATTCATACCTTTCCCAAGGGTATTAGCGCTAAGTGAAATGCAATTACCTATATATGTCAACTCGCCTTGTCTTATCTTATGCCTACAGGTTAAAGAATTGCGTTCATATTTGCATTTTTGGTGTTATGTCCTTTTGGCACACAAAAAAATTTTTCAGACGGATCTATTTGAATCATGGATGTTATCCTAGCACATACTACCACTTCGGGTCAGAGGGGACATGGAAGTAGTGGTAATAAAGGGTACTCCAGGCTTCATCGAGCTCTCAACTGGAAGAGAGAGAGAGAGAGGGGGAGAGACAGACAGACAGACATAGATAGAAAGATAGAGATAGATATGTAGATATCTATATAGACAGCTAGATAGATAGATAGATAGATAGATAGATAGATAGATGTGTACAGGTTAAGACAGAAAGCTAGCTAGCTAGATATAAATAAAATGATAAATATATAATTAGCAAGAGGGGGGGATAAATAGACTAAATATATGAATATATATATATACATATATATATATATATATATATGTGTGTGTGTGTGTGTGTGTGTGTGTGTGTGTGTGAGTGTGTGTGTATTATATAACATATATAATATATATATATATATATCACAGATCAACGTATTATGTGTGTGACCAGTTACTACGCGTACGCAACCTTTATGCTGCCCATAAACACTCTCACACATTCAATTCACCTTCACATACACACACACATCATTTTACCCAATCATAAGCATCCCATGTCTATTGGATTTTTTGAAATTTTTTTGTAATTTTTTCGATTTTCCTTACATTTGAAACATCTTCACCTGATGATTGCATTGCATGAAACCAATATGGTTGTGAATGTTCCTTTGTCACCTAATAGATAGATATGTAAAACCATTATATATTTATCTTATTATATATATATATAATACTAATATTATTATTAGAGGGAAAATAAAGGGTCTACCATGGTTTCAATCAAATTGAAATGATTTCCTCAGGACCCTACTCTACGTTAACTAAGTCGATGTTAACGTAGAGTAGGGTCCCGTGGGAATCATTTCAATTTGATTGAAACCATGGTAGACCCTTTATTTTCCCTCTAATAATAATATTAGTTTAGTATCTACTGCTCTGTATTTTGATATATTGAGCACTTTTGGATTATTACTGATATACTACAACGGAAAAGTTAAAGCGGCAATTGGATAATATATATATATATATATATTATATATATATATATATATATATATAGAATGGCTTTTGGATAATTTTTGAGAGAATAAGTGCTTAATTGGAGTATATATATATATATATATATTATATATAGAGAGAGAGATAGATAGATAGATAGATATGAACATTCTAACACACACACACACACACGTATATAGATATATATACATCTCTCTCTCTCTCTCTCTCTATATATATATATATATATATATATATAATATATATATATATAACTGTTATATATATGAACAGATTGAATAGAATCCGACTATAATCGATTCGAATTCAATTCCTAGACGAAGCTGTTGGCATTTCACATTACGCTAATAACCTTGGGAAAGGTATGAATCCATATATCTCCCTCCAGCTATGGGTTAAATAGTAGACAGACTGGGCCCTTCAGCCTTGGGTAGGTAACCAGTCTAGGAGAGGATAACTCTGAATTCAAATTCCTGAGGTCGCTCGTTGATTGGGTTTGTGGCAACCCTTGATGCACCAATTCTTTCCTATCGACTGTGCCAAAAAAGTGTGGATGGTCCAACACAAGCCTTCACCACTATAAACAAATCACTGTGTGGGAGTTCATTGTGTGTATGAACCCTCATACGTCGATAATCGACGGGAGAGTCCATTTATATATATATATATATATATATATATATATATAGTTGTTTTCCTTCCTCACATTTACATTATATTCTACACGTTCCATCTAACGTCTTTCTTTCCGTTCATCCTTTTTTTCCCCAAACAATTTCTTTTCCTATTTTTTTAGTCATTAACTTCTTATTTCACTTATTTCGTCTCTTTCACGTAATTCCTTTTCACTTCTTTCTTCATTCTTCATCATTTCCTTTCTTTATTCCGTCTTACTCTATTTTATTTTATTCGCCATTTACCCAAACGAATTCATTTCGCTCCTATATCTGTTCATTTGATTTTCACAAGCAGCCGACAACTCCAAAGACATTTTTATTTATTCCTTCCTTTCATTCTCCTTATTTTTGCTTTCTTTTTATATCTTTTATTCGTCTTCTCTTCCGTTTTCCTTCTTTCTTCTTTCAGTTTATTTATTTGTTCTTTCATTTTTTCTATAATCGAAATATCTTCCTCTTTTTCCCGGCTTCGTTGCCTTCCGCCATCTTGATCATTAAAGACGTCTTCCTCTTTCTTATTCTTTGTACTATAACACTCACCAACACAAGCTAAAACCGACAGTTTCTTTTCCTATTTTTTTCTTTCCATTTATATTATTTCATTATTCTTCTCTTCCGTTTTTCCTTCTTTCTTCTTTCAGTTTATTTATTTGTTCTTTCATTTTTCTATAATCGAAATATTTTCTTTTTCTTTCCGTCCGCCATCTTAATCATTAAATCCTTCTTTCTTGTTCTTTGCACTATAGCATTCACCAACACGCTCACCAACAGACGCTAACACCGTAAACCAGTTACGTGTACACCATTGCGTGTATTCACAACAATATACACGCCTAACTTACACACATACGAGTAAATTCACACTCTTTTATTCACAGTAAAAGCTACCGTCCATTTTTCTCTCCTTTCTCCGGCGCATGCGCGCTTGCGTCTTAACCTCCGTACATAACCAGTTTTATCTTTTTTCAATTATGCCTTGTTCTTATTGATCTTAACTTTCAATTTCCGATCTGTTTCCGGTCTGAAAGAATTATAGTTTCGTTTCTTCGTAACTTTTTTTTTTCTTTCTATTTCTTTTTGTTCACTTCACAGTCGAAAGGCGAAGAGATATCGCCGGCCAGAACACACACCCAATGACAAACCGCACCCACCAGATCCGAACTCTCGGACCCCCGACACTCCTACCAGAAATTCTGCCGCCAGTCGCTGGCCTTTTGTTGTTGTGCTTTCACGGCCACCATTTTTTCTCTTGCAACGTTCAGACCTACTTACGGTTCATGTAATACCAGATTTTTGACGAAGCAAAACACCGATTCGTGTGTAGTCTTATAGACACGGACATTTTTCCCTGAAGATTATTAACACACAATTACGTGTTCGCCTGACAAAATTGTATGTACCAAAACGTTCGTACACATCTTTCATGGGGAAGGAGAAAATAGCGTAGTAGCAAAGTTTTTAGTTTTAATTTATTACAGGAGCAAAGTTTGACAATTACAAAAGCACAAATACATGGGCAGATTTTAGGCTAATTAATTAATATCTCTCTCTCTCTCTCTCTCTCTCTCTCTCTCTATTATATATATATATATATCTTTCTATTGGCCTATCTGTCTTAGTCTAGTAATCATCCTCTGTCTATGTCTGTCTGTCTGTCTGTCTCTCTCTCTTCTCTCTTTCTCTCTCTCTCACTCTATTTTCATATCTTTAATTTTGTTTCTATCTATTTATCTATCTATCAATCTTTCTTTCTATCTGTCCCTCCGTCTATCTATCCCAATCTGCTCCTCTCTCTCTCCCTCCCTTTCTCTCTCTCCTCCTCTCTCTCTCTCCTCTCTCTCTCTCTCTCTCTCTCTTTCTCTCTCATATATATATATATATATATATATATATATATATAATAATATATATATATATAATGAATAGTGAATGAAAAAATGAGAAAAAGTATTGCATGGAAAGTGCTCAATGTTAAAAGCAGAGCAGATTTATAATTAATGTTGATATTATGATTTCACACTCATAACTTCAAGTTTCTTGGTAGTCCAATCATAGATGAGAAGTGGTTGAGATGTTCAAAAACCAGTCGTGAAATGGTAAAAATCAAATTGAACAACATAAAACCATTATCATTAAACACAACATTTAAAATATTAAATCGTAACAACAACAACCAGATTAATAGATGCAACTGTCGCCTTAAAAATGAATGCATTAAGTGGCTTGTTGGCTAACAACATAATTTACAAAGCACAATCAAGGACAATGTAAATAACAACGAGGAAAAAAACATACATTGGTGCCACTGAAAACAATTGAAAAGTCGGTGTATAACCCACAATTTAAGTTTCAACAACAAAGATATGAAAATAGTACCACCTTATCAAAATATATTGGCAGATCAAGGAAAAAAACGGCAGAACACCTACAGTAAAATGGGAAAAATAATAAAAAAAGCCCAGGCATACAAAGGCGGACAACGTTGCGATCTTTGCTTGAAGAAAGTTGTGCATATTACAAAATGCAGGCAATAACTTATTAAATAAGAGAAGTGAAACTCGTTTCGAAATGTAGGCATTTAACAAAATTTTACTGTGTCACTTACCACCTGACCCTAATTGATCCCTGAATTTTCGCTCTCCTTTTTTTATTTTTTTTATTTATTTATTTATTTATTTATTAAAAAAAAAATTCATCTGAACACCGCGTGCATTAAACACCAATGCAAGTTG
>CM042168.1:80999270-81019270 GCA_023376005.1 Doryteuthis pealeii
TATATATATATATATATATATATATATATATCAACTCCTTACTAATTGTTTCTTTCCTCTTTACTTTCTTTACCTCTGACTCTGTGTCTAAGTCTGTCTGTCTGTCTCTCTTTCTCTCTCTGTCTCTCTCTCTCTCCCTCTCCTATCATTGTCTCTCTCTTCAACTCTTTAGTAATTGTTTCTTTCCTCTTTACTCCCTTTACATCTCTCTTTGCACCCACTCATTTTGTCTATCTGTCTGTCAATCTTTTTTCTCTCTGTGTCTCTCTCTGTCTTTGTCTGTCTGTCTGTATGCCTGCCCCCCTCTCTCTCTCCCTCCCTCCCTCCCTCTCTCTCTCTCTCTCTCTCTCTCTCTCTCTCTCTCTCTCTGCACACACTGCACCAATATGCACCCTGTCGCTTCTTTCAGCCCGAGGCCTATCGTCCATTAAGCCTCAACGCTTCTCACGCCTTGTTTCACCCCCGATTCCACCCGACCTCAAAAAACGAGCTGTTTATCAACTCAATGAATAAATATGAAATTTAGAATTTGACATCAAGTCAATTCGCCCCCCCCCTCTTATCTTTATTCTCTTGCCGAAAGTTTCGTTTTTCGTTTATTTCGCATTTTTTTTGGTTTTTGTCTTGTTTCGTTTTTCGTTTATTTATTGTATTTTAACTTTTTTACTTTTTTTTCACCTTCCATTTTTATTTTTATATTTGACTCGTTGTTTTTTATTGTTTTTATTTCATTTCGTTTTAATTGTTTTTGTTTTTGGGTTTTTTTTTTCTTTCTCCTCATATTTGACTTTGAGTTTCGTTCCGGTTTTCCCTTTTCCCCGTTCCCTTCCTCATTTTATATGATCTTTATTTCTTCTTCTTCTTCTTTTCATTATCTATTTTGCAGCCATTTTTAATCTATTAACCTCTTTATTTATTTTATAACCATAATCTTTTTACTTTATCTCCGTGTTTACATTTTAAATTTTTTTCTTTATTTTAAAAAGAAAAAACGATTTTTTTTCTCGATAATAATGTCCGTAACTATAATAATAATGATGCTGTATAATAATGAACGGTGTTCCTTTCTTCTTTGTCCCTCTCTTTTCTTTGTTCCTTTATCCTGAATTTTATTAACGCTAAAGCAAACAGATAGATAAAATTAACACGTGAATCCTGCCACGATTCGGACGTGCTAACAATGTTGCCTGCCGCGCACGATAACAGTAATTTTTAAATACTCAGTCAGGCAGAAGACACAGATACTACACTGATCCTAGTGAGTTGATTGTTTTACGGCATATCAATGTGGTTTCTTACAGTGCCTGCTGTTTCATAAATAGTTACCCATCTAAATAGAGAAGAAACTCATGGTTACTTAACTTCGGTGTTCTAGCAGTAACTTGTGTATAAGGGATCCTGGAGAGAGAGAGAGAGAGAGAGAGTGTGTGTGTGTGTGTGTGAGAGAGAGAGAGAGAGAGAGAAGAGAGAGTAAGGATATTTTATTTATAGGCAGAGACGATATTTACTTGGATACTTGACGGGTACTATGCTAATATATATATATATATATATATATATATATATATAAGAATAATAGATATATATATATGTATAAGAATAAGAATATATATATATATATATATATATATATATATATATATATATATATATATATATATATATAAGAATGTTTTTAAATTGCAGGTTAACAAACAACACCATAGTTACCTTTTTTATATTTGCATTGTGATAGCCTTCAAACCCAACCACCAAACCAATATAAATACAATGCTTCATGGAAATTATAAAACACTTATATATATATATATATATATATATATATATATATATATATATATATATGTCTCAAGTTGGTGGATGGATCAGAGTTTTGATCATCTCTGATAGGGTCAGTATGGCAAGCGAAGTCTGATGTTGGAAGACCCGGAACTTCCCAGTGACCCATGCATAATCCATCACTGACGACACCTACCAGCGCCCCACATGTAGGAGCGTATATTCAAAGTATATATATATATATATATATATATATATATATATATATATATATATACTTTGAATAAGAGAGAAAAAACTGCATATCTTTCTCAAAGGTCATAGTCCGAAAGTGAACGTAATAGCGCCATTGGATTTCGAACTCGCTTACTACGATGTTGTTAGCCACTAGCGGAAAAATCAGAAAGAGAGAGAGAGAGAGAGAGAGAGGGAGAGAGAGGGGGACAGAGAGGGTCGGTAGAAAAGATAGAGAAAGTGGGGAAATAGGAAGAGAGAAAAGACAGAGACAGACAGAGAAAAGAGAGAGAAAAGAGAGAGAAAGAGAGAGAAAGAAAGAAGAGAGAGAGAGGGGGACGGGGACTGATAAACAAGAATAATTATGCATACATAATGCTTACATATGCAATTAAAATACGAGTATATTGACCTCGATTCTCACCGGGTGCTCCGATGCTATGACCTAATGAAAAGAATGAAAGCCAATGACAAATGTTGAGAAAGGAATAGAAAGAGACAGGTGAGAAAAGAGATTGGAGCGGCACAACAATGTTATTTGCAATATTACACAAATCGTGGACCCCCAATGGGGCCACCTGTTGGCCGTAGGTGGCGACCCGTGATGCTTAATGATAGAACCCAGGTGGTTGAGCAGTCCACAACTTGCAATATTCCACTTTGGCCCTTTCTTTGGCTAGACGGGCGATCGAGAGGCCCCTCTGATCAATCGTCTGGTCACGTCAAGCCCTAGCACCTATATGATTACCCCAACCTTATTGCCCTTATGGCAAACCCAACCCTTTTTATCATATGGGTGCTAGAAGGCGGTGGCTGAGGGTCTACATTTTCTGACCATGCCGTTATCTCTATCTGATAAAGGTTCCAGTTCTGGAAGTTTGGGGAATGTGGAGCACCCCTTTATCACCATTACTCCCTGGTCCACTCTGACACGGAATGGTAGTACGTGTTAGGGTCATATCTATGGGTTAAATAGAAAAGTGTATTTATAAAAAAATTGTATTATCCATTAAGAATTAATTTATTTCAAAACTTTATCGGCATTAGATGACCCAGTGAGATTGATATGCCGTAAAACGAACCAACTAAACCAAACCAAACTAACCATGGAAACTGCAACAAAGCAGCTGTACGGCCACTTGCCCCCTATCACACGAACCATCAGAGTGAAACAAATAAGATATGCTGGACACTGATGGAGAAGCAAGGACGGATTCTTAAATGATGTTTTTTTTTATGGAAACGAACACATGTGCACACCAGTATGGGCCGTCCGGCTAAGACCTACATTGACCATCTCATCGCGGATTCTGGATACTACGCGGAGGACCTGTCGAGAGCAATAAATGATAGGGATGGTTGGCGTGAGATTCTCACGGATATTCGCGCCACTAGCGCGACATGATGATGATGATGATGATTGGTCGGATTTTATGGCATGTCAACCGTTGTTGGGTTATTTCATGCCGAAGACGTTTTGTTTTATTCATTCTTGATGGGTATATTAAAATTTTTGGAAACTCATTTTTAACACATTTTTAAAACAATCATTTTTTAAATTTATTATGGCGATGAAGGGGTACTCCACATTTCCTAGAGTTCCTAAAATAGAACTTCACCATTAGATGCAGTTTAACGTCCCACCCAGGACACGATGATGAGGATGAGTGCCACAGATGTTAGGTGTTTGGGTTAGGACAACAAACAGAATGTTAATTGTAAATCCATCTTCCCCTTAAAAAAAAAAAAAAAACATACACACATACACTCAAAACCAATCCTAATCCAAACACCTAACACCTGTGGCACTACTATCAGAATCCACTATGATACACTCCCTATTAGAGAGAAAAGGAAAATCCACCTCCAACCTCTTCTGACACCATCAACCGACCCCCTATTCACGACCTCCTTAATTCATTAGGAAAAAAATGTTCACCCCTGAAGCAAGAAATCTATTCCTAAAGTCCTGAAGAAGGTCTAACAGACCGAAACGTTCCATCGTCGTCATCACTACCTACAATAAACATCCATATTCTACAACATCCCGTGTTTGTCTACCTTTCTCCACACATACGTATATATTATTATTTATATTTTTTGCTCGAAGGCAATTACAATGGGTATATCGCATAAAATTCGATAATTATAGAAAATAATCATGACAAGTGACTCTCGCAAAGAATTGTTCGGTGTGTAGAACATCGTACAGACTGTTTCAACTTTATTAAGTCTCATTATCGATGTATACTAACGAGTTCCCTCCGACAGAAATCGAAACCGGGACTTCAGCAGGCATAGTCAGAGACTATACTGCTTCGGCCACGATACGCACCGGACAATCCTTGCAAAATTAACCTATCAATGATACTGATACGCCTCTACCATATGAGGTACGCGGACGTTGAGTGAATAATAACAAACCAGGCCTATGGTCTTCGGCAAAGGGAATAAATATATATATATATATATATATATATATATATATATGTGTGTGTGTGTGTGTGTGTGTGTGTGTGTGTGTGTGAGAGAGAGGAGACAAGGATTGAGTAAATCCGACAAAGTATGATTGAAAATAGAGTAAAAAGTGGATATAACAACACAGCAACTAAATTCAATTGATATATCGCCTCGTTATTTAGATTCTGAGTTATTTAGAATTCTGAGTTATTTAGAATTCTGAGTAAATCAGAATTCTGAGTAAACCTCAACTAAATAACGAAGCGATATATCAATTAAATGTAGTTGCTGTGTTGTTATATCCACTTTTTAATCTATGACTAACCACACACGCGTGTGTGTGTGTGTGTGTGTGTGTGTGTGTGTGTGTGTAGAATGCTTCGTCTAAAATAGATGAATAACGTTGTTATTTTGATTGATTTCTTTCTCACCTGAGGATCACTCCATTCTTGTTTGTTTGAATGATCCAAAAAAAGACCCCCCCCCCAAAAAAAAAAAACCCACTTGACGGACCCTCACAATGAACCCCAGTAATCCCCCCCCCAAGATACTACACCGGTGCCGGTTAGATATCTTCAACTACTTCAAACAATAAGCAGGACTTAAAAGCTCTGAATGTGATCAAGAAAGATGACGCTACTAGCGCGACATGATGATGAGGATGATGATGAGGAGGAGGAGGGGGGAGGGGAGGAGGAGAAGGAGGATGGTGATTCCTGGGTATGACATTAAGCTGCATCTAGAGATGAATTTTCAAATTGAACAATATTTAGAATCTATACATATATACATTTTTTCAACCCAACTACCGGTACGAATCCCAAACTAAGTTGGCATTAAATGACCCACCGAGGTTGAGATGCAGTAAAAAACAAACCAAACCAAATGGGGAATTTTTTTTTTTTTGTTTTTTTTTGGTTTGTTTTGTTTTACGGCATATCAACCTCAGTGGGTCATTTAATGCCAATAAAGTTTTGAAATAAATCAATTCTTAATGGATAATACAATTTTTTTATAAACTCATGTTTTTCTATTTAACCCATAGATGGGACCCTAACAGGTACTACCACTCCGGGTCAGAGTGGACCTGGGAGCAATGGTGATGAAGGGGTGCTCCACATTCCCCAAACCTCCAGAACTGGAACCTCACCATCAGATAAAGTTTAACGTCATTCCCAGGACATGTAGACCCGCAGCCACCGCCTTCTAGCACCCATATGATAAAAAGGGGTTGGGGCTTTCCATAAGGGCAATAGGGTTAGGAAAATCATATAGGTGCTAGGGCTTGACGTGACCAGCCGATTGAATGGGGAATGTTGAGTACTTCATTATCCCCATTACTCCCAGATCCACACAGACTCGGGGTTGTAGTATCTGTTAGGGTCCCATCTATGGGTTAAATAGATAAAAGAAAGGAGTATTAAAATGTGTTTGAATAATTGAGTTTGAAAAATAATTCAATCAACGAATTAGCTTGTTCTACGCCTATCAAATCATCCATAATGTGCTCGGCTTGCATAAAGATGACGCTACTAGCGCGACATGATGATGATGAGGAGGAGGAGGATGATGATGATGATGATGCTGATGATGCTGGTTCCTTTCTGATTTCATATCCAGTGCCAATAAATCACACGTCCAATTTCCAATAATAGTAATGATTAAAAAATCAAGAGCCAATTTTGTCGCAGAGCAATTGCCTAATAGGAGCAACCCACAAGCTGTTGGTAGTAAGATTCTTCATTAGCAAGGGCTCTGTGCCGTGTGCCAAAATTAAGTCTGCCCAAGAAACATTGATTAAAAATTCCAGTGGAATCATGAACCCATGATTATTGAATTATAATTTGGCCATGGACAAAATTCTTCCAAAATTAACATTATCATCAAGTGCAAGGCAGTGTTACTTCTATTCTAATATATATATATATATATATATATATATATATATATATATATATAAAACTACTGGTTTTTAAAATCTCAACCATTTAACTCATCTGATGATTGCATAACCATGAAACTTTAAGTTATGAGTCCAAATCCATAATATTACAATTGATTATATATATATATATATATATATATATATATATATAGCTAAAGTAAGGTAATGTGTATCAAGAAAATCATCTTATAATTATTCTTATTGCAATACATTAGTATTAAAGGAGCTTGATTCTCACCGGGTGACTCACACTTACAGATAGAGTAAAGTTAAAGAGATGAATTATCTCATTGCAGAGTAATGATTAGCAAGCTGGTCATGTAGACCACTCTTCGTCAAATGAGGTTGATTCACACTGGGTGCCCCAAAATCTCAATCTTCTATAAGAATAATTTAAGTTAGCGTGGGCATGGAGTCAACGGTGCCTGGTCATTGACAGTTTCTCGACCAAGTTTTATTCTGGTAGAAGATTAAAATTTAGGCACATCCATTTTGAATTAACCTCATTAAGTAATGAATTAAAAAAAAAATTGCTTCAGCTTAAAATAACCCAACAAAAGTTGACATGCCGTAAAATCCAACCAACCAGTCAATTGAATAACCCACGAAGGTTTGGTTGGCATCCTTCTGTCTGCGAATGTCGATGGAGTTGTGTACAATATTTCTTTGTAACTACGTAGCCTGTGCGGGTTGATACGGAGGCTG
Source organism: Doryteuthis pealeii (assembly GCA_023376005.1). Classification (NCBI taxonomy): domain Eukaryota; kingdom Metazoa; phylum Mollusca; class Cephalopoda; order Myopsida; family Loliginidae; genus Doryteuthis; species Doryteuthis pealeii. The sequence goes on from CM042168.1 coordinate 81,006,394, forward strand.
TGCTGTTGCCCAAGTAGCAGATCCCCTTCTCCACTGCCGCTGTGATCCAAAGGAGTCAATGCAGTTTGGCATCGATAGTATCGTAGGAGTTGCTGTGTAGAATTGAGGTTCAGTGTTACTGTTGTGATGTGTGGTTTCGTGCTCCTTGTTATAGTAGTAGCAGTAATTCTTCGAGCGTAATCGTAGCTCTAGGTCTCAGCTTCTCGTAGCTAATTATCCTCAGTCCTCTAAACTGTCTCTATATATCTCCTGCTGTAATACACATATGTAAATGAGATAACACGCCATTGGCTATCTCACTAGAGTTACTTCATCTTAGGGACTCCGGCTCCGAATTTGTTTTCGGGGTTTACTCACACGAAGGTTTATATGCCATTAAACAACGAAACGAAACGAAACCAACAAGAATTTATCCACAGAACGATAACCGTTGCGCTACTCATCAAGCCGGAGTAAGCTTCTTAAAAAGAAGTAACTGACAGATATTAGCTAATTTGTTCGCTTAATTGCGATTCCTATCGACAGCGTTTTCTTTTGTAAGTTTTAATGGCAAATTGATGAGTAAAATTAGAATCTAAATGATTAATACGCTTGTTCCTTAATCTTCCGACTGCTATCATCTTGCAACACCCTCTGGTTAAAAATCAGACCATCCAAATGTTCCAAGATGAAATGCAAAAATTTAAATCCTAATTATCTGCTGTTGCTTATGTTGTATATTGGATCATAAAGTATTCAGTATACTAGTACATTCAAACTACATATGTGCCAGATATATATATACCGTATTTTACGGCATATAAGACGCACTCCTATTTCAGCAGGTCAGATTCAGGAAAAAAAGTTTTTAGTGTATTTAAGCATATATTGTTGAAAACAGTCTAGCTGTGCATTACACAAGCAGAAACATAGCTGTATAAAAGCAATTTGGCAGTACAGGCAAGCAATAAGCATACACAAGACATCTCAATAGCAAGAAATAATAATAATAATAATAATAATAATAATAATAATAGGATATCAAAGGAAGGATTGAAACCATTCAGAACACTGCACTGCTGCAATCTGCCAGAATACTCAGAAGAGTCCTGGAGACCTGAGGAGACTTGCTGTCACTCAGACTCCAGTGAAATACCATCAGCTAACACTGGTGTGAAAACTCAAAAGGAGTGAATAATAATAATAATAATAATAATAATAATAATAATAATAATAATAATAATAATAATATAATAAAATTAATATTATTGAAAACAGTCTAGCTGTGCTTGATTATAACAATACCAGCAATAAAATAAGGATGCAGGGAGTTTAGTGTAGGTAAAGGTACTGAGCGTAAGCTGGGTTAGTGAGCATCATAGAGAAGATTAGCCTTGGCCTACGGGAGGTCTCAAACTTCACCTACGATGTATAAGACACAGGGCAATTTTTTGAGCCAAAAAACTGCGTCCTATATGCCGTCAAATACGGTAATTCGCAATAGAGTGCTATAACCTCGAGTTAGACAGTTCACGTAACTTTTGCAGTCTCAGTACTCCCTCCCTTGTTTCTCTCAGACAGTCGTGTATGAATAGTCCTGGACCACAGCATTCACTCTCTACGCAAGGTACGCAAGGTACGCAAGTCCACAACAGCTTATCCACCGAATTTTTATTTCTTATGCGTGTCGATACCTCAGCTAAATAATGGACCATTCATTTTTTACTATAGAGAAAGAAAGGGAAGAAAAATGGCATGCTACACAGAAAAATAATTAGAAAGAAATAAAGAAAGAAGAAGAAAGATAGCGATATTGGATGAGCGTGCGGAAACGATAACGCTACTCTGTTTCATTCGAACATAATGAAAAGATGAAAAGAAGCAAAAAAGAAAAAAAAGGAGTAAGAGAGAGAGAGAGAGAGAGAGAGAGAGAGAGAGAGAGAGAGAGAGAGAGAGAGAGAGAGTTAAATCAAGATTATTATAATTCTTTATATTTTGAACTATTTAGCAATAACTTTTAAGTAAACATATTAAAACGTTGTAATAATTAAATTATCATACTATGGTATATCCACAGGTCCTGCTAGTAATCTCCAACTGTTATATGGTCACAAAGCTGATAACCGTTGCGCTACACATCAAGCTGGTGTAAGCCTCTTAAAGAAAGAATAACTGTCTGACAGGTTTTAAGTTATTTGTTAGCAATTTTGTTGATTCCTATCAACAGCGTTTTTTTGTTGTAAGTTTTATCGACAATATTTCAAATGTGTCTGACGGGTAAAACGAGAATTTAAATGATTCCCGGCTTAAGATATACAGACCCCACATATTTACAAGCCGTAAATAATCCCAAAGGCTAATCCATATTTTCGTCTCAAACAATTCGCCAATGCACAGCGCAGTGTTTTCGCGTTGTCAGATAGGAACTTATCGCATTTTTCAATTCTCTTTTCGCCAAAAAAGTCTTGATAAGCCAGCTATCTTTTCTTGTTTGTTTGTTTGTTATCCGGTATCGGTTCTCTCCCTTGTTAAGACAATGCTTTTCTACAATGATCGTACACGTTATAGGATTTCGTCAATACCTTTCTTTCTTTTTTTCTCTTTTTTTTTTGTTTTCAATTTCTTTTTTTCTTTTTTAAATATTTTTTTTCTTCTTTTTTTTTAGTTTTGTAATTTTATTAGGCAAGACATTAATCAAACCATTTTAGGATTATTTTATTGCCTCAAAGATGAAGCCAAGGGAAGGACGTTCTCTCAAAGATTACAATTTGACGAGATAGATGCCTCGTGTGTAAATGTGCTAATTTATGTTGGCTTCGACGCATTCCCATTGTAATTCACACACACGCACACACAAAAACTCACACACACCCGTATACGCGTGTACATATGATATCATCTATAAGTTACCAAGTATGTGTATACGGGTTAATTTCAGAGGTAAGCCATATTTATTATCTTTTATTAAACTTTACGAATCCGTTTCAAATGAGATAATTTATATTGTTCGTGTTAGTTTGTGTGTGTAATCGAAAAGCAATAAAAGAAATACTATTTATGTAACACGTGAGATAATGGGTAGATTTCATAACCTGTGCTCTCCGAGGATGGGGGATTTTTAAATAAATACTAAACGCTTATCAGCAAATTAAACTATAGTAATCTTTATGAATAAATGCGAATAACTATGTGGGTTTCCGCATCTATGACAATATCACAATGGCCTACTTTAAGCTAAATAGTTAATAGTTAACACGGTTGACCAACGTGCAAGATGTATTATATGTACAAACAAATGGTGTTTATTCCAGTCAAGAGATATCAAATTTGCATAAGGATCTTAAAAAGCAGATTTTAGTAAATAACACGAACAGCTAGGGAGTATATCCTCTTTTCACTAGCGCTAGACCAGGAGGACAGTTTTGCATTTGAGGTGGAGTACCACACCTACCATCAGTCCCTAGGTCTAACCTGTGCTATTCATGCGCTGAATTGGCGAGGGCCGTTATCGACATGGATACTCTACTAACTGAGTTAAAAGGGCCGTATTTAAACTGTAGTATTCTTCTTAAATATGGTTCATTAAAAAAAACACACACAAGATCTTTTTTAAAATAGGATCGTTATGATCTTGCAAATAGGGTTAAAATGAGACCATCCAAATCGTCTAAGATGAAATGCAAAATGTTAAATCTGATTATCTGATGTTGTTTATCCACCGAATTCTTATTTCCTATGAGTTTCATCACCTCAGCGAAACAATGGACCAAAAGGAAAGAAAGGGAAGTAAAATTACATGCTACACAGAATAAATATGATAAAAACGAGTAGGGGAAAGAGAGAGAGAGGGGGGAGAATGCATGGAATGGATAACGCTAATCTGTTTATATTGAACATAATGGAAAGGGAAAAAAAGAGCGAAAGACTTAAATCAATATTATACTTTTTAAAATATTGAACTATTTAGCAATAGCTCTCAAGAAAAAACATTGTGATAATTCAATTATATATATATATATATATATAACCACAATATATAGAAACCACAAGGTTCCTTGTTCGATACCGGTCCTCGCCAACTTCGAGTATGAGTAGCACACGAATCTGTGCGGTAAAGTAAGGAGCTGATGGTAGGTGTGGCGCTCCACCTCAGACGCCAAAACAATCTAATTGGTCTAACGCTATTGAAAAGGGGATAGACTCCCTCGCTGACTGGCTGATACCGACTTTAGGCCGCCCCGACGATTTACTTACTATATATATATATATATATATATATATATATATATATATAGATATTAGTAATAGTATAAGTGTTGAGGTCTACCATGGTTTTGATCAAAATCATCAGGACCCTACTTTAAACTTAACTAAGTCGATGTCCTTATTTAGTTAAACCTAACAATTACTATATATACTAGCAAATATATGCACCCTCCGGGTGCAAGTATTTAAGTTTTAATAAAATAAATATATATTAAATTAGAAAGGCTAATGAAACTGAATAAAAATGCAGAAAAAAAAATTGGAACAGAGGGGGTATGATTGAAAAATAGAACAGCTTTGAAACTAACTCTTCCATCATTCTCTATTACTCCCGTCTTTCATTGGTAAATTTTCATAATTTAACTATTTAGTTAAAATAGGAAGTAAAGAATAAAATAACAGTTATTTCTTCTTGTTAATAGATTTATTTTAAGATTTATCCCCGAGATTTATGCTCATATTCAATAAGATCAAACCAAACAATTAGAAATCGATAATATTAAGCACATATTTATTAAAATCACATTTTTAAGATCAATATGCAAATTAGCTTTCCCATTCACACTGTAAACCGCTATTTTTTTGTATATATAAATACAATTGCATGTTATTAGTATGTAGATACGGTCTACAGTCTTAATGATGTAAAACAATTTTATCAATAATTGAGGTTTGAATAAAAATAAAATCAGAGAGAATGTGATGTAAATAACAAAGGAAATTGTAACTTGAGTAGTAACATAGTTTCGGTTACAGACAGAAAAACCCACAATCTCCATTATAATAGGATATATATATATATATATATATATATATATATATATATATATATGTATTAGTTTCTGAGATTCTTTCTTTCCAATGATCTTGAATAATAGTAGTTATCTGTAGCGTTGAGTTTCATTCGAGATTTTCCGGGCATAAAGAATCCCAGATAAAAAAAATCTGACATCCTGATTATCTCCCCTGAAAATTAACTAATGATGGCGCAAAGTCCTCAAGGAGAACAGTTTTGACAATTTTACCCGATAATTTTCAAAAAAAATCAATAAACTAAAAATAAAAAGTGTTAAAAAGAGCCTTCTCAGTGATTTTGTTGTAACTCGAGAATCAGAGTGAAAAGAGAAATAATACTAAGAAGAAACACAACGTGTATTAAGGATAGAGAAAAAGGTTTACTAAGCAAAGATGCAAAGTGAACAGAGTCGTATTATCTGCGTTATTTGGACTATTGTCCTCATTGTTATTTTTCTGTACAACGTTTCGGCCGATGTGCCCTCCGGCCTTCTTCAGGTATTTCTTATCGGACTTGGGAACCTTCTTTTCGGGCTAGGGAACCTTCTTTTCGGACTAGAGAACCTTCTTTTCGGACTCACGAACCTCCTTTTCGGACTCGGAAACCTTCTTTTCGGAGCCAGGAACCTTCTTGTCGTAATCGGGAGCCATCACGGAACTTTGAACCTAACATTTTATTCAGTCCACGGGGGTATTCTGTTCCCATTCCACTAACCATAACTGGGGTATAGGTGTTAGGCTGTCTTGATTATTATCCTATGTTACTGCTGCCCTTGACCAGGATTGAACCTGCAGTCCAGAGATAACTGTCACTTAGAACTGTCTTATCCTAACTCCTTTATCCACTAGGCCATGTGTCCAATTATACAGATAACAATGAAGATGAGGACAATAGTCCGAATAATGCAGATAATACTAATCATCAAACCTCATCTCAAACATTCAGAGAAATAGAGAACAGAGTAATTAACAAAAACATACATTTATCAGCTCTGTACGTATACTGGATGTCGCGAGGGGGACTTCGCAGGAACGATAACTGATAATAACGGGTGGCGAGAGAGTGTATAAAAAAATTGAATACCCGTCAAGAATTAATTAAAAAAACGTCTTCAGTATAAAATAACCCAATGGGTTGACATGCCGTTAAATCCAACCACCCAACCAACCCACTGCATCAACTTGTTGATCATCCCTGCCTAACCAAATTAATTATCAATTGGCAGAAATGAAAAAGAAAAGAAGAAAAAAGACCGCTTCAAGAATTACCAAGAGACTTGGCCATTGACAATGGGAAAGTTCATAAGGTGTGTGGGTGATGAAGAAAAGCGGGTGAGGGGAGCCAATGCAGCGAACGTCGGGGAATATGACCCGGGCTGAGATGAGACGCAGAGTACGATGCGATGCCATTTCAGCATCCATAACATCTGAAAATTTGGGAAAGAATCCAGAAAATGGATCGGTCTCTCATTGGTTGACTTTGCAACACAGTGCAGCTGCAACAGCAACCGGAAGTTATATCTATCTATCTATCTATCTATCTATCTCTGTTTATATCTACCTATCGATCTATTTCAGTCTGTCCACATCTATCTATCTATCTAACTATCAATCTATATACATACGTATCTCTGTTTATATATATATATATATATATATATATATATATATATATATCGATCTATTTATCTATCTATCTATCTATTTTATCTATCTATCTATCTCATTCTGTTCACATCTATCTATCCATATACGTATCTCTGTTTTATCTATCTATCGATCTATCTAAGTCTGTTTACATCTATCTATCTACCCATCTATCTATCTCTGTTTATATCTATCTATCAATGTATCACAGTTTGTTTATCTTTCTATCTATCTATCTCTGGTTATATCTATCTATCGATCTATCTCAGTCTGTTCACATCTATCTATCCATAAAGGCATCTCTGTTTATCTATCGATCTATCTCACTCTGTTCACATCTATCTATCGATCCATTTATCTATCTCTGTTTATATCCATCTAGTGATCTATCTCAGTCCGTTCACATCTATCTATCTATCTATCTATCTGTTTATATCGATCTTTCGATCTATCTCAAGCTGTTCAAATCTATCTATCTATTTACCTATATATCTATCTGTCCATTTATCTATCTCTTATATCTATCTAGTGATCTATCTCTGTTCATATCTTTCTATCTATCTATCTATCGATCTAGATAGATATACCGTTGATATTTATCTATCTATCTATCTATCTATCTAGAATGTTTCTTCTTTATGATCTATATATACTAGTACAAAATAAAAAACGCTCTCCGGGCGATGTAAAGATATATTTTTGAAACATATTGCCTGAGGGGTGGGAGTAAAAAATTCAATGTCTGCGAGTTTGTACCATAAGTAAGTAAAATCATCAAATTCATTAAAGGATTAAAAAATAAAACAATTTGAAATGTAAACTTTAAATATATATTAAAATAAAACAAACTATATATAGATATATAATACCAGTCATGTATTTAGTAAAACTTGTTTTTAAAAAAACAATGAGGACTGTCTAATGTTGCATGTTCAAATTTTGAGTGTATTTATTCTATGTTATGACGATTTTGGGTAATGTGACGGAAGCAGTGACATAATTTTTGTTACAGACTAAAAGCAAATCTCCATTATATATATATATATATATATATATATATATATATATATATATGGTTATCCATAGGCAACGAATTCCGACGTATCACGTCTCTTCAGTGTGACTAGACATTTGCAGGCTACCTCCAACTGGAATGGAAACCCGATTTATTCATCATCGGTCAGGATGCTTAACTCGGCCATCGTCACATACAAACTGGAAGGGGGTTTTTAACTGATAAATAAAAACATCTGTATATATGTAAAGGCCGACACAGAGAGACAGAAAAGGAATTATATATAGAGAGAATATAACAGAGTCAGGTGTAGAGTGAGCGACAAAAAAAAAAAAAAAGAAAGATGAAAAATAAAATAAGTGAGATAGATAGATAGATAGATAGATAGATAGATAGATCTTTAGGGACTGAGATTGATAGATATATCTTTAAGCAGTGTGGTCGATAGATAGATAGATAGATCTTTAAGGATTGTGGTATATATATATATATATATATATATATATATATATATAGAGAGAGAGAGAGAGAGAGAGAGAGAGAGAGGTAGAGAGAGAGAGAGAAAAAAGTGAGATAGATAGATAGATAGATCTTTAGGGACTGAGATTGATAGATATATCTTTAAGCAGTGTGGTCGATAGATAGATAGATAAATCTTTAAGGATTGTGGTATATATATATATATATATATATATATATATATATATATATATATATATATATATATATAGAGAGAGAGAGAGAGAGAGAGAGAGAGAGATCTTTCAGGACTGTGGTAGATAGATATATAGATAGATAGATCTTTAGGGATAGCTTGATAGATAGATCTGTAAGGATTGTGGTGTATATATATATATATATATATAGAGAGAGAGAGAGGGAGAGAGAGAGAGAGAGAGAGGGGGGAGGGAGAGAGATATTTCGGGACTGTGTTATATAGATAGATAAATAGATAGATCTTTAGGGACTGAGATTGAAGATATATCTTTAAGGATTCTCGTTGATAGATAGATAGATAGATAGATAGATATTTACGGATTGAGATTGATGGATATATCTTTAAGGAGTGTCGTTGATAGATAGATAGATAGATAGATAGATTAGGAAAGAGAGAGAGAAATGTGTCTGAGAGTGTGAAAGAGAAGGAGTGAGAAAGAGTGTGTGTGCGTGTTTATGTGTGTGTGGGGGGGGGTAATAAATCGATAGTCTAACGAATTGGTGGTAATGATTTGAATGCCGTAAGCGTGAATCGGACAATTTTATTTTTGATTTTTGCCAGCCAATTGTGAGGTCCGATTCTCTGATTCGTTTTTTTTTCCTTTCTCCCTTTTTCCTTTTCATCCCCCCCCCCCCACTGCCGTCAGCTCTGATTATTTCCTCTTTTCAATTCCGACTAATTCAACATTCGCACCCCGTCAAAGTCACCCACAGCACACTCATTCTCTCTCTCTCTCTCTCTCTCTCTCTCTCTCTCTCTCTCTCTCTCTTGCTCTTGCCGTCATCTCATCACCGCCAATACTCTCTGGCGTATTCATATTGTAAGCCCCTAATTACCTCCCTTGTCCCTTGTGTGTGAGTGAGTGAGAGAAAGAAGGTGGGAGATACGTGCTATTTGTCGTCGTCGTCGTCGTCGGTGGTGGAGTCGGAATCGTCAGAGTCGATTGGTCGTAGCGTAGATAATTAACTTTCACCGTCCGGCTTGAGTTTCGGTGCCCGCCAAAATTTTGCCTCGAAACAGACCTGTCACCCCACCACACATCACTTACCCATCAAACTTCTCCTACCCACCTCCCGCGCTTTTGGTTTGTGGTCAGGGAAGTGCGGGAAACAGCAAGACAAATCCAAAGATGCAGGTTTGTGTTTCTGAGTGAAAACAAAGTCAAGTCCCGACGCCAGTCCCTCCAAAACCCAAAGATGTGAATCGCTAGACGGCTTACACACGAGATTTGTTTGTAGTAGTGATTTTTTCGTTTTCTTTATTTAATGTTGCATCAAGCTTAGTGGGTTATTTAATGTCATTAAACAAAGAAAACGAAACCGAGTCCCTATAACATTCTCAATGGCACTAGAGCATTCCACCAGAAATCGCAAGGTTCCGATTTCGATACCAAACCCCGCCAATTTGGCGCATAAGTAGCACAGCTTTGGTAATTTGATCTGGCATCTGACGGTAAGTGTGGTGCTCCAACTCAGAAAAAATCTAGCGCTAGTGAAAAGGGGATAGACTCCCTCGCTATTTCTCTGAATTTTTTTAGATGAGGCTTGATAATTAGTATTATTTGTATTATTCGGACTATTGTCCTCATCTTTATTGTTATCTGTACAACGATTTGGCTGATGTGCCCTTCTTCAGGTATTTCTTGTCGGACCCGAGTTAGAAAAGAAGATTCCCGATTCCGACAAGAAATATCTGAAGAAGGCCGGAGGGCACATCAGCCGAACCGTTGTACAGATATCAATAAAAATGAGGACAATAGTCCGAATGATACAAATAATACTGACTTCCTCGCTGTCCGGCTGATACCAACAATAGGTCAACCCACCAACTTTACTATTATATATATATATATATATATATATATATATATATATATTAGTTATATTTAGTTTTTCTCTTTGGGTTTCTCATTTTCCAGATCCTTCCGTGTGCAATTTTTTGTCGCTTGAAATATTCATACAGTTGTTTTTCCTTTCCATTTTTGTTTTCTACATTTTTTATGTTCATTATCATGTTACTTTTTATATATTTAGTATATGTGTGAGTTTGGAGTGATAAAAGGAAAGTAATCCGACAATATGTGGAGAAACATCAGCAGTTGACCAACCCCCTAAGTACGACTGCAAACTCTCGTCCGTATGAGAAGAACATCCTCATCTCGTGTCCAGAAGAAGGTGTAACAGACCGAAACGTTATAACGTCGACATTACTACCTACAATAAACATCCATCCAGTACGACATCCCATGTTTGTCAACCTTTCTCCACATATGTGTGAGTTCTATTCAGTGTTCTAGCAATTGTTATCTAATTAATTATTAATATTAATTTAATATTACGACTTGTATCGTCAGTCCAACCACAGGTGGCTTATGGTCAAGTCACGTTGAAAGCAGCGGTTTCTATTCCGAAGTTAAGCAGCCATGAGCCTATTCACTACTTAGATGGGTTACCATTTAAGCAACAGAAGCTAATGTAAGTAACCACATATAAAAATGACTTGATTCGGCATTAAATGACCCGAAAAAGGTTGATATGCCGTAAAACAAAACCAACCAGCCTAGTGAGTGCAGGTGTGTTGTTTTGACGGACAGGTTTGGTTTCTTTCTTGAATGGCATTAAAACCCTCATGGGTTATCTATCTATACATATATAAAGGACAGTTTGTATGTATGTATGTCCGGAGGAAACTATGAAAGTGAAACAAATAATGACAAGGTAAATATATATACACATTCACTATCACCAGATCTTGCTTTTTCAGCAAATATAATGAAGATTTGATTTATATTAGTGAAGATGAATAAATAAAAATTTATATGATCACAACATGGAATTTTTTGAGTATTTAGTATTTTGAATAGGAGATTTTTTTTTCAGAGTGTCAGGATCAACGCAAGTTTTTTTTTTTTACGTAAGGAGTTTAATGAAGAATCCTATGAGGATCCATTTCACGATTCAACAATAATGGATCTGCGAGACTACCGTTTTTACCCCCCCCCCTTGAAATGAGTATAACCCGGATGACTTATTTTAGGATAATCAAAATAATAAGTAAAAAATACCTAAAACTGAGCCCGAGGTTTAACGTTGTATTTATACACAATAAAGATGAGGAAACAATTCGAAATATCAGAATTATTATATTAAGCCTCATCTTATAAATACAAATAAATATCCGCCCTGTCGGCTGGGGAGTTAGAATGCACCGACTGCACCTCTGCAGAGGGGTAAGACTCCCCCAATGAGCCACCTGTTGGCCGTGGGTGGCGACCCGTGATGCTTAAGAATAGAGCCAAGGTGGATGAGCAGTTCATGACATGCAATACTCCACTTTGGCCCTATCTTGGGCTAGACGGGCGGTCGGAGAGGCCCCCTCCGATCAATCGGCTGGTCACGTCAAGCCCTAGCACCTATATGATTTTCCCAACCCTATTGGCCTTATGGCAAGCCCCAACGCCTTTTTTTATCATATGGGTGCTAGAAGGCAGTGGCTGCGGGTCTACATGTCCTGGGAATGACGTTAAACTCTATCTGATGGTGAGGTTCCAGTTTTGGAGGTTTGTGGAATGTGGAGCACCCCTTCAACACCATCGCTCCCTGGTCCACTCCGGAGTGGTAGTACCTGTTAGTGTCCCATCTATGGGTTAAATAGAAAAATGTATTTTTTTTTAAATTGTATTATCCATTAAGAATTGATTTATTTCAAAACTTTATCGGCATTAAATGACCCACTGAGGTTGATATGCCGTAAAACAAAACAAACCAAACCAAACACAACTAAAGATATTCCTATCTAATATGAAATAAGCCTTGTGGTGTAGAACCCAATATGGTAGCCTGAATGATCTGCCGGCGTTTCTGCTACTATTAGTTGCCATTCCTCGCAGAATGACACCAGTTCCTTATATTGGCCAAAACATGACAAGATTAAGCAGATCATCGCAGAGTGGCATCGCGTCTGTGAGTCTTTGAATTCCTTCATCAGACCTCGCCAAATTCTTTACCCACAGAATTGATCATTAGAGTGTGTGAGGTGTCTGGGCATACCGGTCTTAAATGCCAATCACTGGAGGGGGTCGTGCAATGCATTGATCTGACATCATGAGTGACATTGAGGTTTTTGTTCAGCAGGGTTGTCGATAGTATGGCTTGGGAGTGGTTGCTTGGGGGTGATGTCGTTGGCGTCCCTAATTGAAAAGATTGTTTTCCTTTTCATGTGTTGATGACGCTTCTCTGATTTCATATTCATGACGACAAGAAGCAGAAAAATCGGATTGGCCCATTTAAATTTTTGCAGGGAATTTCGCATTCGTCTATTTACGATCAAGATAATTAATTTTCATTATCCTCTTTCAGTTTCTATATATCTATTACACACACATACACACACACACACACACACACACACACACACATATATATATATATATATATATATATATATATATATATATA
>CM042168.1:81024270-81054519 GCA_023376005.1 Doryteuthis pealeii
AAAGTACTTTCTTCTCTATCGGTGTCCGAAGGATATTATGCAAATGAGCTGATTAATATATGCAAACTGATGTTCCTTCCCAATTCGCCTCGGAGATCCACATCTACAGCCCTGTATCTCCCCACTCCGCAACGGATTTCTTTCTTTTTCTGATAATCTCTCTAAGTAAGATACGCCTCGTTTTGACAAGTTACAAGACTTTATCTATTTTATTTTTTTGTGGATTTTATTTCGTTTTTTTTTTCTCTTTCTTGCATTTCAGGGTTTTTTTGTTGTTTTTTTTTTATTTTGTTTCTTTGAAAATATCTTTCTTAATTTCAAATTTAATGTAATCTTACATTTTTTTAACTTTTTTTTTTTAACTATTAAAAGATTATTTTTCTGGATTTTCCCAGCAATGTTATTCTTTTATTTTAATATGAAATTAAAGAAAATGTAAATGTACGATTTTTTTTTCCTTTTTAAAAACCTATTTTTATCGTTATGTATGATTTTTTTTTTAAATTTTAATTTTTTTCTAATTGTATTTTACCAGTTTTTAATATAGTGTTTATCTTTTTAATATTTTTTTTTTTTATTATTCTAACATTGATTTCAACGCAATTTTGTCTTATCATTTTTATTCATTTTTAAAAATTTATTTTTAAATGCTGTCTTTGTTCGGAATATCTGGCAGGCATAGAATACTGATGAAAATTGTTGTTATTTCACTCCTTGTGAGTTTTTCACACAAGCGTAAGCTGATGGTCTTTCACTGGGTCTGAGTGAAGCAAATCTCCCGTTGGATCTCATCCAGGACATCTTCTGAGTATTCTAGGATCTACATGTGTATGATTGGATGGTCTCGATCTTCTTGTCAGATTTCCAGGTCATTCAGATCCTTTTTCATACCTTGGACTCGTTCACGAGAGTACTTATTATTATGTAGAATACAGCTCTTTCCTCAGTATTCAGCAAGTTCTAGGTTTTTGTCTATCTTTTCGCTTTCCTTCGGCATTTCACTTTTTCGGCAATTCCTCGGATGCAGTTTCTATCAATACTAAGGTCCGTCTCCTGCCGGATCTCTTGAACTCCCCAGCATAATTTATTTATTATTATTATTCTATTCTTTTGAGTTTTCACATCAGCGTTAGCTGGTAGGTTTTCACTGGAGTCTGAGTGACAAATCTCCTCAGGTCTCCAGGACTCTTTGAGTATTCTAGCAGTATGTAGCAGTATAGTGTCTGAATGGTCTCATTCTTCATCTGATTTCAACATCCTCCAGCCTTTTTTTCAATGCTTTGGACTGTTTCCAAGTGCACCAACAATTGGTAATACTTCACTCTCATATTCCAAACTTTTTCAGTTCTCTGGCAAGGTCCAGGTAATTTATCACATTTTTTCATTTTCCTTCGTTTTTCACTCGGTGATCCTGGACTGCAAAATCCACCAGTTGACAGTTCTTTCTTTTTTGTTAATCAACACTAGGTCTGGTTTCCTGGCTGGGATATGGGTGAATTCCATTCTTTTGTCAAAAAGTTCCCATGTATATATCAATTTATTCTATTACTTACATTATTTGTCTCTCTTTTGGAGTTTTCACATCAGCATTAGCTGATGGTCTTTACTGGAGCTGTGTGACAGCAGTCTCCTCAGGTCTCCAGGACTCTTCTGAGTATTCTGGCAGATTGCAGCAGTGCAGTGTTCTGAATGGTTCTCAACCCTTCCTCTGATTTCCAAACTTTCCAACCCTTTTCCAATCTTTTGGGACGTTCCAGTGCACCAACAAATTGGTAAACTTTATTTCATATTCCATAACTTTTTCAGTTCTCTGGCAAGGTCCAGGATTTTGTCCATTTTTTCATTTTCCTTTGCTTCACCCTGTGATCTGCGTGAACTGCAAATCCACCGTTGACAAGTTTTCTTTTTTGTTATCAACCTAGGTCTGGTCTTCTTGCTGGGATAAGGTGATCCGTTTTTATTTCAAAGTCCCAGAGAATTTTATGCGTTTCGTTCTCAAGAACAATTCTGGTTTATGCATATACATTTTGTTGTTGGTACAAATTAATTTTTGCATTATAATCCAGTGGATCACCTTCCCAACCCGTCGTGTCTGATTTGTACTCGCGTTTGGTCTATTTGCTAATATCGCAAGTAATGGTTTACAGTTCTCATCTCTATTACCGCAAGTCTACATTTACATATTTGTGTTTGGTGTCTCTAGTAAGCGAGTTCGAACTTCAGACTCATTATTACGGCAATATATTATGGTATAGTTATTTACTAAAAGAAAATGCAACTTCATCGGAATATGAACACTGATAAAAAAAATATGGATGGCTTAAAGGGTCGATTACACAAGGACAACAAAGGGAGTAGGTCGTCGTTGACTGATGGAGTTGACGCGAAAAGCTTCAAGGTCTCGATGCCACACACAGGCACAAACACCACACACAACCCAAAACACACACAGACTCACAAGACCACCCACCCCACCCCTGACATGAAGACACACATCTCTTGTGGAAATTGAAAGTTGGCATTCTGAAATGGTGTAAGTGTCCAATCCGGCACCTGGATTTTTATCTGAATTCCTCTTAAACAGACAATTCTCTTTTAGTGTTGTTTTTTTTTTATTTGTTTTTTTATTTGTTGCCTTTTTTTGTTTTGTTTTTGTTTTTAAGGCAACCATCCGAATTTCTGTGTCGACTTTACTGTTTTTGTTGTTTGTTTGTTTGTTTGTTTTTTTCTTTTTCTCTTTCTTTCTTTCTTTCTTTCTTTCTTTCTTTTCTTTCTTTCTCTCTTTATTTATTTATTTATTTCTGTTCGCGTGTCTACACATTTCATTCGATCTCATTAATTATCTATCCATCTATTTATCATAGTACATCTATCTATCTATCCTCTATCTCTCTCTCTCTCTCTCTCTCTCTCTATTATTATATATATATATATTATATATATGTATATATGTTTTTTGTATATATATATATATAATATTTGGAGAATATGTGCTTAATTGAAGTCGTACCTAATTTTGAAAGTTAATTATTAAAATATTAATTGATTAGGCGGGAATACTTTTAAAATGTAAGGCTAAACAAATCGAGAAAATCAATCTCTGTATGTACATTTCGGCCTATTAGGCCTCATACGCAGAGCTATACATAGGTGTACGANTTGGAAAAAAAAAAAAAAAAAAAAAAAAAAAAAGAAGGAAAAAAATAATAGAAAGAAAGAAAAAAAGAAAAGACCAGAAGGAAGGAAAGGAGTGAAAAAAAAGAAAGCAGGAATATGGTCTGTGGAAAGAGAAAGAAAGAAATTGAAAGAGTGCGAAAGAAAATAAAGAAAAAAAGAAAACGAAAAGGGAAATTGAAAGAAACAAAAGAAACAAAGAAACAAGAAGAAAATAAAGAAAGAAGAAAGAAAGAGTGAAAGAAAGAAAGAAAGAAAGAAAGACGAAAATAAAGGAAGGAAGAAAAGAAAGAATGAAGGAAAAAAGAGAGAAATACGAAAATTAAAGAAAGAAAGAAAGAAAAAAAAGAAAAGAACACGAATTTAAAGAAGAATAAATGAAAAAGAGGAAGGAAAGAACGACTGCATAAAAAAAGTAGAAAATAGACAAGAAAAAGAGAAACCATGAGAGAAAAAAAGCGAAAGAAAAGCGTGAGAACTATGTATATAAAACAGCAATAAAAGAACAAAATATATTTAAATAAAGAAGAAAGAAAGAAGAAAGAAAGAGCAAAAAGAAACATAGAAAAACTTATAAATAAAAAGTAACAAAAGAAAAAATGAAAGAAAGAAAGGGAAAAAAAAAAAGAAAAGAATAAAAAAAACGAGTATGCGATAAAAGAGAGATACTGCAAAAAAAATATGTATCTTGGAATGAATGCCAATGAAACTAAAAGTAAGATACCACATTAAGTAAAAATTGTCACGAAATTCGAAATAGTGATTAAAATGAGAACCAAGTTAGATAAACCAAAACAAGAAAATAAAAACAACAGCAACAACAAACAAAAAACAACCACAACAAAACAGCGAATTTTTTGGTTAATGCCCAGCTGACCTCGTATTCAATCCAAGTAACTGACAAGGTACCCAAGGTATATAACACCCTTGAAGGTGGATAGAAGTTTAGTTTCTTTTTAAAAAATCCACTATCTTGAGAAATTAAGGAATCCTTCTAACTTTATTGTTTAGTACTAAAAGAAAAAACAAAAACAAAAGCAAAGGTCGAAAATTGTCAATTTCGTTCGATTACTTTTGAGAGTAACTTTCAGTTCTTTTCTGAATCATTATCAAAACAATTAAGACAATTTTACAAACAAAAAATAAGCAGCATTTATAAAAAGAAATAAACATTAAAACATGATGATAGCACACAATATTTTACATTTTATATGTTTAATAAATGGTAACTTTTAAAAAAACTTTTTAGGGGGTGCTGGAACGGATTATGGAATTTCAGTTTATTTCAATGGGAAAATGGATTTGATATACGAGGAAAAAATTGAAAAACCGAACGATATTATTTAGAAAATTATTCTAGGAGAACTTGCTTAAGATAATATATATATATATATATATATATTTATATATATATATAATTATAAAAGGTTGGCCTAAAGTCGGATTCAGCCAGACAGCGGAGGCGAATATTATCCCCTCTTCATTAGCGCTAGACCAAGGAGATTGTTTTTCTAAACAGACAAAAGAGCTCCGCACCCCCCCCCCCTGGAACGATCCCAATGGTTTTCACCACGGCCAACACAGGCACAACCTGACCCAAACACACTAAGAAAAAGAGTTCAAAAGCCTACAATCCATCCAGAAACAAAATCCACCCTTTCCGTAAACCACCCATTCAATTGCCAACAACAAACAACCCAATCTTCGCAGCATCCTCATTCGCATTTTAAAAAAATTATAAAAAAAACACCTACACAACAGCAACAAAAAAAAAGAACCAAAGCTTCAACAAACCAAGATGCCTACTTGCACACCTCTAATAACTGGACTCTCCAATTCACAATGCCACACACCAAATTACAAGGTTCCACCCCTGCAAACTCATTCTTGGACAGCGCAAACGTCATCTATTATATCCTTACTGCGCTAAATACAGTATATGTAGCTAACGCAAACACCCTCAGATTTAGATTTGAAAACACAAATAACAATTAGACAGCAATCACAATTACAGCGCAATAGCAAAACATTTAATGAAACACAACATTACACTAGAAATTTGAAGTGCACACTTAATAGACCACAACTTCTCATCCACACAGGACACGCAAACACACAGAAATAAGTGGATAATCCGCCTACACACCACACACACACACACACACACAACACACACACACGGGTTAAACACAGATTTAGGCACCCTAAAATCCTACAAATATTTTCTCCCCCACTAGCAGCAGTGACCCCTTCATATCCAACCACAACCGCAAATGTAGAATATCGTAAAGACAACCAGACCACCCCTATACACATTACCAAAACAGCCAGTCCAGCGAAGAGTTTGCCGAGACATCCAGACATCAAGACTGGTTCGCCAGGAGCGACACCTCAACTCCACCAATTCCAGCCTCACGAGCCAATAGAGTGGCCGGAATTTTAACATTCCTATCTGATAAGCAAACAAGAACAGCACAAATCAGGTTTAAGGTGGACATAACGTCAACTGAGCTTAGATACTGACACTTTCCAAGGGTATAGCGTTGAGTAAAATGCACTTACACAATCCGGGATTTGAACTCGGGGGCGACGAGTCCATTCCCCATTAAGTTTTAACCACTACACCACGCGCTTCAATTTCAGGTAGGTATTATATATAATTACCAACCCCTTCCGCACGAGCAGGATGTGGACACAGGTCAATTCTTAAAGCGGAGGTTTAACATAGGTTTTGAATTCAGGAGTTTTCCTTCTCCTAAACTGGTTACCTAGCCACGGTTAAAGACCCAGTCTACCCTGCTATTTATTCCAATAGCGGAGGGAGAATTTGGATTTATACCTTTCCAAAGTATATTAGCGCTATATGTATCAAATCACTTGACCATCCAGGATTGGAACTTCGGGGTCGGACGAGTCCATTCCCTTACTTAACCATACGACCAAGCGCCTCAATTCAGTAGTTGGTATATATGTCTATCTAAGATACTGAGTACTATTTACTTATCAAGTATACCACACCATAGTATAAATTTTAAATTCTTCTTTTCAGGACCAGACGTATATATACCAGACGTAAATATATATATAATATATATTATATATATATATATATATAAAATATTATTTTATATTGCTCTACTAGGTATTCGAGCACTTTTTACTATTAGCTTCTCTAGCGGTTATATGAATATATATTATATATACTTATAAACATATATATAACATATAAATTGTTATTTTCTTTGAGCCAATACTGTACCAAAGAATTGGTGTCAAATATCTTTTGGTCCTTTCATTTTTTTCAAAAATTTTTTTCTTCCTGTGATGTTTGTAGTATATTTTACAATTCAAACTTTTCTGCTGGGTTTTTTCTCTCCGCAAGATCTACAACACGGCTTGGAATATTATATATTATATATATATATAATATATATATATATATATATATAAGATAATATTATATATATCATTTAAAAGAAATGAATAACTAGACTGCTCAGTTCATGATCTTTTAGAAAAGAGATATTATCTCGAAATTCAAGCATTAAATACAGGTTAACACACAACATCATTGTTACCGTATTTTATTTTTTCTTTACACCTGCATTGTGATAGCCTTCTATATCAACCTCCTAACCGAACTATATACACAATCTGTCAAGCAACCTAAGACTTCAATAGTATTATTACTATATATATAATATAATATATATGAGTATGTGTGGAGTGTATGTGTGTGCCGTGTGGTTATAAAGAGAGAGTCACACACAGAGAGACACACAAGAGAAGAGAAACCTTCAGAACTGAAGTGGTTTTCATTTAGCGCGTTTTCGATTACGAAGCAATTTTTTATCCGAAAAAAAAATCGCGCGATTAATTCAAATTCTACCGGAGTAATTAAAGGCTAATTCCAAATAAATTTGGTTTTGCACCAAATTTACAGAAACGAGGAAGCTCCCTAGGGCTCTATACAAGGCTCAGATTGACAGCAAAAAAAAACACTTTATTAAAACTATCACCAATAAGTCTCAATTTAAGAGGGCCCATCACATAAATTAAGGTGACTTTGCCAAGGAGTTGCCAATAAAAACCCTATTTTAGTTTAAAGACATTGAAGGAAAATAGTGATGGCTCTTGAGGGTCTCATGGTCACAGTTACATCAGCATAACCTATTTTAAAAGCGGTAGTTAGAAGTTTTTGCTTTAAAGTTAGACGGAGCTGATCACGCTGTTTCACTATTCTTCAAAGCTTATTTTAATTTGCAAAGCATGCCTTTATGCCATATTTTTCCGAATATGATTGCTATGATTTCCCCAGGCACTCCAGGTCAATATTTTAGACGTTTCAAATGTCTTTCAATTGTTTCTATAGCGAAAAGTCAACGTCATTACACCACCACACACACACACACACACACCAACACATATATATATATATATATATATATATATATATATTCGCCTGTCACTGTGTTAAAGACTTGAGTTCTCTGGATTGTAAACATTGCCCCGTAAGATATGTATCGATTAATGTTTAACCCCACGGGAATGACACGCTGCCGATTGCGACCCCGAAGTTATGTATCAATCAATTGTTAACCCCAGAATGACAGCTGCTGATTGGCCGCAAGGTAAGGAACTTGGCAGACGAAATTTCTCTCGGGTTTTCTATCCGGCTAAAGGTAGCCTGTTTAATAAGCTCGAGCTGCACTGAATAGATAAGTAAAATTCAAACAACGAAATGGATGTAAACCGACATGTAAATATGTATAAAGTTTTAGAAAAAAACTAGACAATGTATCGAATATTGACATTTCTGAAGCGATGCTTAAACTATTTAACCCTGTGATTAGTTTAATTATATATACTAGGCAAAATATGCACCCCGGGGGCAAGTATTAAGTTTTGATATAATAAAAATATCATATTAAATTAGAAAGGCTAATGAAACTGACTAATAATGGCAGATAAAAAGATCTGCCACAGAGGGGGTATAATCGAAAAATAGAACAACTTTGAAACTACCCTTCCATCATTTCCATTACTCCCTCTTTCATGGTAAATTTCTAATTTAACTATTTAGTTAGAATAGGAAGTAAAGGATAATATTACAGTTATTTCTTCTTGTAAATAATTTTCTTTTAAGATTTATCCACGAGATTTGTTGTTTATAATTCCTTAAGATAAAACCAAAACAATTAGAAATCAATTGATACCAAGCACATATTTATTAAAAATAAAATTTTAAATATTCATATGCAAATTAGCCTTCTCGTTCAAACTGTTAAACCGCTATTTGTTGATATATATAAATACAATTGCATGTTATTAGTACGTAGATATGGTCAAACAGTATTAACTATGTAACAAACATTTTATTAATAACTGAAGGTTTTAAAAGAATGAAATCATGGAGAATTTGACGTACAAATAATTAAGGGAATTGTTGATAGTAATATAGTTTCGGTTACTACAGAAAAACACACAATCTCCATTATTTAATAAATATTATATATATGATATAATATAATATATTATATATAGAAGAGAGAGAGAGAGAGAGAGATTGAGACTTGATTTAATTGAATATGTATATTGAGATATATATTAAGCGCCAGAGAGTTGAGAGGAGAGGGAGGAAAGATATGTAATGACGTTATGGTTGGAGGGCGCAGAGGGAAACAGAGAATTCTTTATAAATCAGTATTTAAGGGAAGAACAATAAATAAATATGGGCCAATAAACCATCTTTAGTCGATTACTGAAAGACAAACAGACAGACGACCCCCCCCCGACAAAAAAAAAAAAAATAAAAGAAAAAAAAAGAAAAGACATCCATTTTTGTTTTTTTACTTTATTCCTCCATAACAAGTATCTACTAATCTTCATCCGTTGTTCATCCGATACGATCCACATTTGGCCATTAAACAGATGTCAGTGGTGTTTGGCCGACCAACCCCGGACGAACGGACCCACATACTGACTGGCTAATCTCTCAAACACTTTACAACTGGTTCACATATATTTATTTGGCCATCACTAAAAATTGAAATATAATATATATATATAATATTATATATATGGAGAAAAGTTAGACAAAACACGGCGGATGTTGTGGCAAACTTTATGTTTATTGTCGACGCGGCAACGTTTCGGTCTCTTATTAGACATCTTCAGGGACTTAATATAGTTCTTACCTCCAATGATGGAAATTCTCAAAATGCTGAAAGCGGAAGTAGGGAAGTGTAGTTGGGGGTGGTTAGTGGATCTCTTCTCTCTGGAATGGGGAGTGCGAAATGGTGAGAATGGTCTAATAGAAGACCGAAACGTTGCACCGTCGACAATATAACATTCAAGTATTCCACAACATTCCCGTTGTTTGTCTACTTTTCTCCAATTACCTGTCGGATAACCTCCTTCACATTTCTACATACTATATATTATATATTATAATATATATATTATATATATAATCCAAAAGTCAGAGAAGAAATCTGTCCATTACGACACAAGCAGTTTATTTAAACAAACTGTCGCAGTTTTGAGGAGCTCAATTGTGTCTAAATGTTAGAGTTCACAGAGCAAATATATAAAGTAAAGAAATAACACAAAGTTAGAGATTTACGATTTATAGTCCTATTCAGGGAGCTTAGACAAATTGTTTCTAACTTCTCCGAACTCATCAGATTGCGAATGATGAATTCTTTTATTACTTTAAAGCATTCTGAAAACAGGTTTTATTTTTTATTCATAAGCTATAAATTAATGTATAAGACTATAATTTTTAAAAAATAAGACTAAATAAATTCTTTTTAATTTATTTTAAATAATAAGAAGAATATCATTGAATTTAGTGGGAGAGTAGACATTGCTAAGCCTGAGACTATAATCAAATTTTACTTATTGTTATATACTTATTTATCAAACGCAAATGTTCTTGGCTATATGATGTTGTGTGTGTGTAAACTAAAGTCGTCGGGTGGCTTAAAGTCGGTATCAGCCAAACAAGCGAGGGATTCTATCCATTTAAGTAGCGCTAGACAAAGGAGATTTTTACGTCTGAGGTAGCACCACAACTACCATCATCTCCTCACTTAAACACACATATCCATGTGCTACTCATGTGCTTAGTTGGATGGTGAGGGAAGGTATCGAACCGGAACTTTGTGATTTGTTGGTGAACACTCTTCTTACTGGCTAAACCGGCCATGACACACAAAAATATATTATATCATATATATATATATAGTTATACACATATATAATATATATATATATATATATATATGATATAATGTAGTATATAATATATATGTGTTTATCATATATATTCATCCATGAATATTATATATATTTACACAAATAATATATTATTATATATATATATTATATAATATATTATATTATATATTTATATTATATATATTAATGATGGAGATTCGCTTCCGGTTTTTGTCTGTAACAAAATTACGTCACTGCTTACGTCACATTACCCAAAATCGTCATAACATGAATAATATATTCTATGTTTATTTGAGAGTATTTATTCAATAAATACAGCTCAAAATTTGAACATGCAGCATTAGACAGTCCTGATTATTTTAAAATAAGTTTTTAATAAATACATGACTGGTATTATATATCTATATATAGTTTGTTTTATTTTAATATCATATTTAAAGTTTACATTTCAAATTTGTTTTATTTTTTAATCCTTTAATGAATTTGATGTTTTTAGGGTACAAACTCACTGACATTGAATTTTTAACTCCCACCCACAGGCAATATGTTTCAAAAAATCTATTTTTACATCGCCCGGAGGGTGATTTTATTTTGCACGTAGTATTATAATAATATACATACAAAATAAATAGATGCATAATATAAACAAATATATACATATATATAATATATATATTATGGTGCATATATATATCTATATAATATATTTTGTGTGTTATCATGTGGCTAGGTAGTGTTCTGTCATTTAGACATATTAGATAATATGAACAGACAAAAATAGATAGATAGAATGAAACTGTGTAGACACACGAGACTGACAGAAGAAATTGATATATTTAAAATATATATATATTATATATATATATATATAGTTAAAGTGTCGACTTATAATTCTATTAGAATTTTGTGTATCGATTGAATGTACTTAACCATTAGCTTTTAGTTACCAGAATGAAGGGGATTTAGTATACACACAGCTGGTAAAGTAAGATACTATATAGAAGAGTGGTACTTTATGTAAATAAAAATTTATAATAAAATAAGGGTCATCCACAGACACGTGTTTGACTTTATCAAGTCTCTTCAGTGTGGCTAGACATTTTGTAAGCTACCTACAGCCGCAATTGAAATCCGATCGGTATATATATATATATATATATATATATATATATATACAAAAAACATATATATATATTATATATATATATTATAGAGAAGAGGAGAGATAGACAGAGAGAGAGAGAGAGAGAGAGAGAGAGAGAGAGAGAGAGATAGCCAATTGCATAATCTTTACAGATCACTGCCGTCCCTCACAATCCTACAACCCCACCACCAGAACTTTTCCTCTCACGAGTCTTCAAATGATAGATAGATTGATAGACAGATAGATCAAAATAGATCGATAGAATGAAGTGATTGCGAACAGTATTTGAAAAAAAAGAACCAAAAGAAAAAAAAATGAATGGTGGTCATGGTGACGTGCAAATAAATAGATAGATAAATTATTTTACAAAATACGGATTTTACGTCATCTTTGGCGGCCATGTTAAGATATATTTGACAAAATTGCTCTCAAAGATAGTTAAATTTTAATTTAAAATAAATTACATGTACAATATTACATCCTTTTTCTTACTGATGCTCATTATGTTACAACTTTTCGACTTAAACAAAAATTTGACCTTAAATAATCGGGTTTAATTATTTCAATTCGTTTTTTTAAAATGAATAGCAGACAACATTTTGGGAGACGCCTACTCTTTTTCCCTAATCCCAATTATCTAGCGAGAGCTTAATGGGTCAAGGGGGATCACGTTCGATATAAGTATATTTTATTTACTAATTAATGATAATTTTCGTCAGGATCTAACAAAGGCTTAGGTCTTTGCACAACAATACATAGAAGCAATATATATATATATATATATATATATATATATATATATTATACTAACAAAACTGACACCTATGTATAGCTCGCTGATGAGGCTTAATAGGCCGAAAGTGTAACATACAGAATTTGATTTTTTCTCGATTTGTTTAGCCTTACATTTTAATAAGTATTCCCGCCTAATCAATTAATATAATTTAATTAACTTTCAAAATTAGGTACGACTTCCAATTAAGCACATATCTCCCAAATGATTATATATATATATATATCACATACTATACATACATAATACTACATATATATATATTTATATATATTATATATAGAGAGAGAGAGAGAGAGAGAGAGAGATAGAATAGGGATAGAAGATAGATGTACTGATGATAAATAGCATGGATAGATAGAATTAATGTAGATCGACATGAAGTGGTAGACACGCGACGAATAAAATAAATAAATAAATAAAGAGAGAAAGAAAGAAAGAAAGAAAGAAAAGAGAAGAAAGAAAGAAGAAAAAAAAAAGAAACAAACAAACAACAAACAAAAAACAGTTAAAGTCGACACAGAATTTCGGATGGTGTTGTTTTTACCTTAAAAACAAAAACAAAACAAAAAAGGCAACAAATAAAAAAACAAATAAAAAAAAACAACACTAAAAAGAGGGAAAATTGGGTTTTTCTGTTTTTTAAAAGAGGGGAAATTTCAGGATAAAAATCCAGGTGCCAGGATTGGACACTTTAACACATTTTCAGAATGCCAACTTGTCAATTTCCACAAGAGAGATGTGTCTTCATGTCAGGGGTGGGGTGGGTGGTCTTGTGAGTCTGTTTGTGTGTTGTGTGTGTTGGTGGTTTGTGCCTGTGGTGTGGCATCGAGACCTTGAAGCTTCGTCGTCAACTCCATCAGTCAGACGACCTACTCCCTTTTTGTTGTCCTTGTGTAATACGACCCTTTAAGCCATCCATATTTTTTTTATCAGTGTTCATTTCCAAAAGTTTCTTTTAGTTAAATAACTATTACTATTTCCAGTAATATAATGAGTCTGAAGTTCGAACTCGCTTAGGCTAGAGACCAACAAAATAGTAAATGTAGACTATGCGTAATAGAGATGAAACTGTAAACCATAGTACTTGCGAATATTAGCAATAGACAAGTTACGCGTACAAACTAGACACGACTGGGTTGGGAAGGTGATCCACTGGGAATATTTCAAAAATTAAAATTTTGACACACAACAAAATGGTATATGCATAAACTCAGAATCTGTTCTTGAGAACGAAACGCATAAAATTCTCTGGGACTTTGAAATAAAAACGGATCACCTTAATCCCAGCAAGAAGACCAGACCTAGGCTTGATAACAAAAAAGAAAGAAACTTGTCAACGGTGGATTTGCAGTTCAGCAGATCACAGGGTGAAGCAAAGGAAAATGAAAAAAATGGACAAAATACTGGACCTTGCCAGAGAACTGAAAAAAGTTATGGAATATAAAATAAAGTTATACCAATTTGTTGGTGCACTGGAACGTCCCAAAATGATTGGAAAAGGGTTGGAAAGTTTGGAAATCAGAGGAAGGGTTGATAACCATTCAGAACACTGCCTGTTGCAATCTGCCAAAATACTCAGAAGAGTCCTGGAGACCTGAGGAGATTGCTGTCACACAGACTCCAGTAAAGACCATCAGCTAATGAACTGATGGTGAAACTCAAAAGGAGCTAAAATAATATAATAATAATATTAAATTGCACAAAGTAATGCAAAACCAGGAATCTTTTTGAAGCGCACAAAATTTGACTTGAATTCGACACTCTATCCCAGCCAGAAACACCAGACCTAGTGTTGATTAACAAAAAAGAAAGAACTACCCTGTCAACTGGTGGACTTTGCAGGTCCAGGAGATCACGAGTTGAAGACTTAGAAGGAAAATGAAAGAATGGACTAAATATCTGGACCTTGCCAGAGAAACTAAGAAAAGTATGGAAATGAAAGTGAAAGCTATACCAATTTTGGTAGTTTGGTGCATATTGGAACAGTCCCAATAAAGCATAGGAAAAAGAGGGTGGAATTCTGGATATCAGAGAAGAATTGAACCATTCAGACTACTGCAACTGCCTCAATCTGGCTAGAATACTCAGAAGAGCCTGCGAGCCTGCTGTAGACTGCTGTCATCAGATCCAGAAGACCCGTCAGCTCAACCTTGATGTGAAAAACTCTAAATAATAGTTAGAATGGAAAATAATAATAATAATAAAATTATGTGGGAGTTCACGAATCCGCAGGAACCGGACCTAGTATTGATTGAGAAACTGCCATCTCGAGGAATTTGCCGAAAAAGTGAAAATGCCAGAAAGCGAAAAGATAAGACTAAATACCTAGACCTTTGCCTGATACTGAGGTAAAAGGCGATCAATAATAATTAGTTACTCTGTGAACGGTTCCCAAGGGTCTGGAAAAGATTTCTGAGTGACCTGGAAATCAGAAAAGGCGCTCTGTACACTGATTCTTAACAATGCTGTAGATGGATGGTCTCGATTCTTCTTTCGATTTCCAGGTCATTCAGATCCTTTTCAGCCCTTGGGACTGTTCACGAGAGTACTATATTATGTGAATACAGCCTTTACCTCAGTTATTCAGGCAAGGTTCTAGGTTTTGTCTATTCTTTTCGCTTTCCTTCGGCATTTCACTTTTTCGGCAATTCTCAGGATGCAGTTCTCAATCAATACTAGGTCCGGTCTCCTGGGCCGGAATCTCGGTTGAACTTCCCCACATAATTTATATTATTATTATTTCATTCACTTTTAGAGTTTTCACATCAGCGTTAGCTGCGTGGGTATTTTACTGGAGTCTGAGTGACAAGGTCTCTCAGGTCTCCAGGACTCTCTGAGTATTCTAGCCCATTATGGTAGCAGTTATAGTAGTCTAATGTGTCTCAATTCTCATCTGATTTCACGATCTCCAGTTCTTTTTTCCAAGTTATTGGAACTGTTCCAAGTGGCCACCAACTAAATTGGTATTACTTTTCACTTCATTTCTCCACCGCTTTTTCAATTCTCTGGCAAGGTCCAGGTATTTATCCATCTTTTCATTTTCCTTCAGTTTTCACTCGGTGAATCTCTGGGACCGCAAAAGTCCACCAGTTGAAAGTTCTTCTTTTTTTGTTAATCAACACTAAGGTCTGGTTTCCTGGCTGGGGATATGGGTGATCCATCTTTCCAAAGTCCAGATAATATTTATTATTATTATTATTTGCCCTTGGAGTTTTCACATCAGCATTCAGCTGATGGTCTTTCACTGGAGTCTGTGGTGACAGCAAGTCTCCCTCAGCGTCTCCAGACTCTCTGAGTATTTTGGCAGATTGCAGACAGTGCAGTTTTCTGATGGTTTCAACCCTTTCCTCCTGATTTCAAACTTTCCAGACCCTTTTCCAATCATTTTGGGACCGTTCCCATGCACCCAACTTATAATTGGTAAACTTTGATTTTTTCATATTCTAACTTTTTCAGTTCTCTGGCAAGGTTACAGGTATTTGTCCATTTTTTTATTTTCCTTTCGCTTCACCCTGTGATTGCGACTGCAAATACCAAACCAGTTGACAAGTTTTCTTTTTGTTCATCAACACTAGGTTCTTGGTCTTCTTGCTGGATAAGGTGATCCGTTTTTATTCAAAGTCCCCAGAGAATTTAGCGTTTCGTTCTCAGAAACAAAAATTCTGGTTTATGCATAGTGACGCATTTTGTTGTGAATTTACTATTTTGCAATATTCTCAGTGGATCACCTCCCAACCCAGTCGTGTCTGATTTGATCGGCGACTTGTACTAGTTTGCTATATTCGCAAGAGGTATATGGTTACAGTCTCATTCTAATTCCGCAAAGTCTACATTTACTAATTTTGTTGGTTCCTAAGCGAGTTCGAAACTTCGACTCATTATTACGGAAGAATAGTATTAGGTTATTTACTAAAGAACAACGGAATATGAACACTGATAAAAAAAATATGGATAGGCTTAAAAGGGTCGATTACACAAGGACAACAAAACGGAGTAGGTCGTGCTCGACTGATGGAGGTTACGCGAAAAGCTCAAGCGCTCGATGCCACATCACAGGCACAAACACCAACAACACCCAAAACACACACAGAGAGACTCCAGAGACCACCCACCCCACCCCTGACTGAAGGACACACATCTCTGTGGAAATGACTAATTGGCATTCTGACAAATGGTGTAAGTGTCCAATCTGACGGCACCTGGATTTTTAATCTGAATTCACTCTTAAACAGACAATTCTTTTTAGTGTGGTTTTTTTTTATTTGTTTTTTTATTTGTTGCCTTTTTTTGTTTTGTTTTTTGTTTTTAAGGCAACATCCGAATTCTGGTGTCGACTTTACGTTTTGTTGTTTGTTTGTTGTTTTTGTTTCTTTTCTTTCTTTCTTTTTTTTCTTTCTTCTTCTCTTTCTTTTCTTTTCTTTCTTTCTCTCTTTATTTATTTATTTATTCTGTTTCGCGTGTCTACACCATTTTCATTCGATCTCATTAATCTATCTATCCATCTATTTATCAAGAACATCTATCTATCATCCATCTATCTCTCTCTTCTCTCTCTCTCTCTCTATATAATATATATATATATATATATATATATTATATAGTATATATAATATATAATATATATATATATATTTAGGAGAATATGTGCTTAATTGGAAGTCTCGTACCTAATTTGAAAGTTAATTATTAATAAATTAAATTGATTTAGGCGAGGGGAATACTTTTTAAAATGTAAGGCTAAAACTCAAATCGAGAAAATCAATCTCTGTTATGTACATTTCGGCCTATTAGGCCTCATAAATCGCAGGAAGCTATACATAGGTGTCACGTTTGTCTAGTATTATATATATATATATAATATATATATAATATATATATTATATATTTGACTCCCTTCGTATCCAGCTATATAGGTGATCATAATTGATTACCCTTAAAGCATTGTTTAGATTTGCCTGTTACCAAAAATTATTCATATAATATTATATTATATATATATATTAATATATTATTATATATATTATATACAGACAAAACGTGACCCCTTTGCGGTCCCCATTAAGCTCTCGCTAAGATAATGTGGATTAGGGAAAAAGAGTAGGGCCTCCCAAAATGTCGTCTGCTATTTCATTTTTAATAAAAACGAATGAAATTAATTAAACGATTATTAAGGTTTCAAATTTTGTTTAAAGTCGAAAAGTTGTAACATAATGAGCATCAGTAAGAAAAAAGGGTATGTAATATATGTACATGCTAATTATTTTTAATAAATTTTAACTATTCTTTGGAACAATTATTGCTCAAAATATATCTTAAAACATGCCGCCAAAGATGACGTAAAATCCGATATTATAAAATAAATTTATCTATCTATTTATTTGCACGTCACCATGAACCACCATTTCATTTTTCTTTTCGTTTTGTTTTTTCTTTTTTTCATACTGTCGCCAATCACTTCATTCTATCGATCTATTTTGATCTATCTGTCTATCAATCTATCTATCATTTGAAGACTTCGTTGAGAGAAAAAGTTCTGGTGGTGGGGTTGGTAGGATTAGAGGGGACGGCAGTGATCTGTAAAAGATTATGCAATGCTATCTATCTCTCTCTCTCTCTTCTCTCTCTCTATATAATAATATATATATATATATAATATATATATATATTATATATATATATATTATATATATGGTGTGTGTGTGTCGTTGTGTGTTGTGTTGTGTGTGTGTGTATATATATATATATATATATATATATATATATATATATATTATATACCGATCGGATTTCAATTCAGGTGTGTAGGTAGCTTACCAAAATGTCTGCCACACTGAAAGAGACTTGATAAGTCAAAACACGTGTCTGGGATGACCCTATATATCCTCCCTTTCCCCTAGCGTTGAGCAATCTGGGGGTGGGGGGATCTCGTGCGGCCGCCAACTCAAGCGTAAGCGCCAACGCTCTTCTATATAAGGAATGGAGCACTCTGTTGACGGCCTTTACACCAAAAGCGATGTGTGATTAAAACCCTTAAAAATCCCCTATCCCATTCTTTAACTGAAAACAGCCTAATGGTTAAGGTGATCGGATTTCAATTACCGGCTGTAAGGTAGCTTACAAAATGTCTAGCCACACTGAAGAGACTTGATAAGTTCGGAAACGTGTCTGTGATGACCTTATATATTATATATTATATATATAATTATATATATATATATATTTAGTTTCTACCATCATCTTTCTTTCC
The DNA here is from genome assembly GCA_023376005.1 of Doryteuthis pealeii. Taxonomy (NCBI): domain Eukaryota; kingdom Metazoa; phylum Mollusca; class Cephalopoda; order Myopsida; family Loliginidae; genus Doryteuthis; species Doryteuthis pealeii. The sequence continues at coordinate 81,042,874 of CM042168.1, forward strand.
TTTCTTTCTTTCTGGTCAGTCTCGTGTGTGTTCTACACAGTATTCTATTCTATCTATTTTTGTCTGTTCATATTCTATCTAAATATGTCTAAATGACAGAACACTACTAGCCACATTTGGATAACACACAAAATTTATTATTATATATGATATATATATATGCACAACTATATATATATTATATATATATATATATATTTGTTGTATATATGCATCTTATTTATTTTGTATGTTATATCTATTATATATACTAGCGCAAAATTAAAATAAACCCTCCGAGGCGATTTTGGAAAAATAGCATTTTTGAACAACAGCTTATTGGCCTCTCTGTGGCACGTTAAAAATTCAATGTCAGTGAGTTTGTACCCTAAAAACATCAAATTCATTAAAGGATTAAAAAATAAAACAATTTGAAATGTAAACTTTAAATATATATTAAAATAAAACAAACTATATATAGATATATAATACCAGTCATGTATTTATTAAAACTTATTTTTAAAAAAACAATGAGGACTGTCTAATGCTGCATGTTCAAATTTTGAGTGTATTTATTGAATAAATACTCTCAAAATAACATAGAATAAATTTTATTCTATGTTATGACGATTTTGGGTAATGTGACGTAAGCAGTGACGTAAATTTTGTTACAGACAAAAACCGGAAGCGAATTCTCGATATTATAGATATATATACATAATTATCACACACATATATATATATATATTATGGTATACATATATATATCATATATATATATATATATATATATATTATATATATATATATATATATATATATATTTGTGTATACATATATATATATGATATATTTTTGTGTGTCATGGCCGGTTTAGCCCAGTAAGAAGAGTGTTCACCAACAAATCACAAGGTTCCGGGTTCGATACCTTCCCTCACCAACTAAGCACATGAGTAGCACATGGATATGTGTGTTTAAGTGAGGAGATGATGGTAGTTGTGGTGCTCCACCTCAGACGTAAAAACAATCTCCTTTGTCTAGCGCTACTTAAAATGGATAGAATCCCTCGCTGTTTGGCTGATACCGACTTTAAGCCACCCCGACATTTAGTTTACACACACACATACACACACACACAACACTATATATATTTATATATATATATATAATTTTATATTTATAGTTTTATTTTTTTTAATTTTTTAAATTTATAGTCCTTATTTTAAAAAATTAAAAAATAAAAAAAATAAAAATCTGTTTTCAAATGCCTTTAAAGTAATAAAGAATTCATCATTCGCATCTGATGAGTCGGGAGAAGTAGACACTTTGTCTAAGCTCCCTGAAATAGACTATAACGCTAAATCTCTAAGTCTTGTGTTATTTCTTTACTTATATATTTGCTCTGTGACTCTAACATTAAGAGCACACATTGAGCTCTCAAACTGCGACTTGGTTTTTTAAATAAAACTCTTGTGTCGTAAGGAAGATTTCTTCTCTGGACTTTTGGATTATATATATATATATATATATATATATATATATATATATATATGGTAGAAATGTGAGGAGGTTAATCCGACAGTATGTGGAGAAAAGTAGACAAACACGGGATGTTGTGGAAACTTGATGTTTATTGTCGACGGTGCAACGTTTCGGTCTCTTATTAGACCATCTTCACCATTTCGGCACTCCCCATCCCAGAGAGAAGAAGAATCCACTAACCACCCCCAACTACACTTCCCCCTACTTCCGCTTTCAGCATTTTGAGAATTTCCATCATTGGAGTAAGAACTATATTCAAGTCCTGAAGATGGTCTAATAAGAGACCGAAACGTTGCACCGTCGACAATAAACATCAAGTTTCCACAACATCCCGTGTTTGTCTACTTTTCTCCATATATATATATATATATACTATATATATTATGTCAGTGGCCAAATAAAATTATGTGAACCATTGTAAAGTGTTTGAGGAGATTAGGCCAGTCAGTATGTGGGTCCGTTCGTCCCGGGTGTTGGGCCGGCCCAACACACTGACATCTGTTAATGGCCAAATGTGATCGTCTCGGATGACAACGGATGAAGATAGTAGATACTTGTTGATGGAGGATAAAGTAAAAAACAAATAATGGATGTCTTTTCTTTTTTTTTCTTTTTTTTTTCTTTTTTTTGCGGGGGGGGGTCTGTCTGTCTGTTTGTCTTTCAGTAAGTCGACTAAGATGGTTTATTGGCCTCATTTTATTTATTGTTCTCCCTTAAATACTATTTATATAAAATTCTCTTGTTCCCTCTGCCCCCTCCCCTACTCATTCTATATCTTTCACTCCCTCTCTCTCTCACTCTCTTTATATATATATCTCAATATACATATATCAATTAATCAATCTCAATATCTCTCTCTCTCTCTCTCTCTCTATATATATATATATATATATATATATATATATATATATCTTATTATAATGGAGATTGTGTGTTTTTCTGTATGTAACCGAAAACTATATTACTATCACAATTCCCTTAATTATTTACGTCAAATTCTCCATGATTTCATTCTTTTAAACCTTCAGTTATTAATACAAATTGTTTTACATTATTAATACTGTTGACCATATCTACGTACTAATAACATGCAATTGTATTTATATATACAACAAAATAGCGGTTTACAGGTTGAATAAGAAGGCTAATTTGCATATTGATATTTAAAATTTTATTTTAATAAATATGTGCTTGGTATCATTGATTTCTAATTGTTTGGTTTTATCTTAAGGAATATAAACAACAATCTCGTGGATAAATCTTAAAAGAAATTTATTTACAAGAAGAAATAACTGTAATATTATCCTTTACTTCCTATTCTAACTAAATAGTTAAATTAGGAAAATTTACCAATGAAAGAGGGGAGTAATGGAAAATGATGGAAGGGTTAGTTTCAAAGTTGTTCTATTTTTCGATTATACCCCCTCTGTTGCAGATCTTTTTATCTGCATTATTAGTCAGTTTCATTAGCCTTTCTAATTTAATATGATATTTTATTATATCAAAACTTAAATACTCGGAGGGTGCATATATTTGCTAGTATATATAATTAAACTATCAACAGGGTTAATAGTTTAGCATCGGCTTCAGAAATGTCAATATTCGATACATTGTCTAGTTTTTTTCTAAAACTTTATACATATTTACATTGTCGGATTTACATCCATTTCGTTGTTTCGATTTTTACTTCTCATATCAGTGCAGCTCGACTATTAAACAGCTACCTTTAGCCGGGATAGAAACCCGAGAGAAATTTCGTCTGCCAAGTTCCTTACCCTTGCGGCCATCAGCAGCTGTCATTCTGGGGTTAACAATTAATTGATACATACTTACGGGGGCCATCAGCAGCTGTCATCCTGGGGGTTAACAATTAATCGATACATACTTACGGGGGCATATTTTTACAATCACCAGAGAACTCAAGTCTTTAAACAGTGACAGGCGAATATATATATATATATATATATATAATATATATGTGTGTGTGTGTGTGTGTGTGTGTGTGTGTGTGTGTGTAAATGACGTTGACTCTTTCGCTATAAAGACAATTGAAAGACAATTTGAAACGTCTAAATATTGACCTGAGTGCCTGGGGAAATCTAGCATCTATTCGGAAAATATGGCATAAGGCATGCTTTGCAAAATTAAAATAAGCTTTGAAGAAAATAGGTTGAAACAGCGTGATCAGCTCCGTCTAACTTTAAAGCAAAAACTTCTAACTACCGCTTTAAAAATAGGGTTATGCTGATAGTAATCTGTGACATGAGACCCTAAGAGCCATCACTATTAATTTCCTTCAAAAATGTTTAACTAAAAATAGGGCTTTCTATTGGCAACTCCTTTGGCAAAAGTCACCTTATTTATTGAATGGCCCTCTTAATTGGAGACTTATTGGTGATAGTTTTATAAGTGTTTTTTTTTTCTGTTCAATCTTAGAGCCTTGTATAGAAGCCCAGGAGCTTCCTCGTTTCTGTAAATTTGGTTGCAAACCAAATTTATTTGGAATTAGCCTTTAATTACTCCGGTAATTGAATTAATCGCGCCATTTTTTTTTCGGATAAAAAATTGCTTCGGTTAATCGAAAACGCGCTAAATGAAACCACTTCAGTCTGGGGTTTCTCTTTCTCTTTGTGTGTCTCTGTGTGTGTGACTCTCTCTTTATAACCACACGCACACACATACACTCCCACACACTCCCATATATATATATATATATAAGAGAGTCTTATGATTTGCTTGACGCATTGTGTATATATTGGTTAGGAGGTTGATTTAGAAGGCTATCACAATGCAGGTGTAAAGAAAAAATAATAATACGGTAACAATGATGTTGTGTGTTAACCTGTATTTAATTCTTGAATTTTCGAGATAATATCTCTTTTTCAAAAGATCACTGGAACTGAAGCAGTCTAGTTATGTCATTTCTTTTTAAATGATATATATATATATATATATATATATATATATATATATATATATATATATATATATATAATATACCAAGCGTGTTGGTAGATCCTTGCGGAGAGAAAAAAACCCAGCAGAAAGTTTGATTGTAAAAATATACTACCAAACATCAACCAGGAAGAAAAAAAATTTTGAAAAAAAGAAAGGACCAACAAAAAATAATCTATTGGTACAGTATTTGGCCAAAAGAAAAACAATTTATATGTATATATATGTTTATAAGATATATATATATATTCATATAACCGCTAGGAGAAAGCTAATAAGTAAAAAGTGCTCGATACCTAAGTAGAGCCAATAATAAAGATATATATTATATATATATATATATATATATATATATATATATATATATATACGTCTGGTATATATACGTCTCTGAAAAGAAGAATTAAAATTTATACTATGGTGTGGTATATATTAGTAAGTAGTATCAGTACTAGATAGACCATATATACCTACCTGAATTGAAGCGCGTGGTGTAGTGGTTAAAGTAATGGGGAATGGACTCGTCGCCCCGAGTTCAAATCCTGGATGTGGTAAGTGCATTTTACTCAACGCTAATACCCTTAGGAAAGTATCAGTATCTAAGCTCAGTTGACATTATGTCCACCATACATGATTTGTGCTGTTCTTGTTGCTTCTCAGATAGGAATGTTAAAATTCCGGCCATCTATTGGCTCGTGTGGCTGGAATTGGCTGGAGTTGAGGTGTGCCTGGTGACCAGTCATTGATGTCTGGATGTCTCGGCCGATCTCTTCGCTGGGACTGGCTGTTTGGTATGTGGTATAGGGGTGTCTGGTTGTCTTTACGATATTCTTCATTGGCGGGGTTGTGGTTGTATATGAGGGTCACTGCTGCTGTGGGGGAGAAATATTTGTAGGAGTTTAGGGTGCCTAAATCCGTGTTTAACCCGTATGTGTGCGCGTGCGGGCTGATTATCCACTTAATTTCTGTGTGTTTGCGTGTCTGTGTGGATGAAAAGTTGTGGTCTATTAGTGTGCACTTCAAATTTTTATTGTTGTGTTTCTTAAAATGTTTTGCTATTGTACTGTATTGTGATTGCTGTTTAATTGTTAATGTGTGGTTATTAAATCTAAATCTGAAGGGTGTTTGCGTTTCAGCTACATATACTGTATTTGGTGCAGCATATAGAATAGATGACGTTTGCGCTGTCACAGATGAGTTGCAGGTGTTGGACCTTGATATTGGTGTGTGGCATTGTGATTGGGGAGTCAGTTATTAGAGGTGTGCATAGTAGGCATCTTGGTTTGTTGAACCTCTGGTTGTCTTTTTTTGTGTGCTGTTGTGTTTTTTTTTAGATTAGGTGAGGATGCTGCGAAGATTGGGTGTTGTTTGGCATTGATGGGTGGTTTCCGGAAGGTGGATTTTGTTTCTGGATTGGATTGTAGGCTTTTGAACTCTTTTTCTTATTGTTTGGGTCAGGTCGTGCATGTGTTGGCCGTGGTGAAAAACCATTGGGATCCGGTCGGGTTTTTTTTTTTTTTTTTTGTAATTGCGGAAAAACAATCTCCTTGGTCTAGCGTAATGAAAAGGGGATATACTCCCTCGCTGTCTGGCTGATACCGACTTTAGGCCACCGCAACGACTTTATATATATATATATATGTGTGTGTGTGTGGGTGTGTGGATAAAAGGGTATGAAAATACAATGTTGTTGAAATGAAAATATTTTATATCATTTTCATTGCTAATATTGACAATATTTCGATTCATAAAAAAATCATCATCAGAGCATAATGATAATTAGGTCTGTTTTTTGATGTAAATGTTTTTAATCCGGACTCATCGATATTTTCTGCTTCTCTCTCGATGAGTCCGGATTAAAAAAATTTACATCTAAAAACGGACCTAATTATCATTATGCTCTGATGATGTTTTTTTTATAAATCGGAATATTGTCAATATTAGCAATGAAAATGATATAAAATATTTTCATTTCAACAACATTGTGTGTTTTTAGACCCTTTTATCTATACATATACCGTTGGATTCCTTTCCTTAGCTCAGTCGGTAGAGTGTTTGGCTAGGAATCACAAGGTTCTTGGTTCGATACCGGCCCTCGCCAACTCAGCGAATGAGTAGCACTGGGATATGTGCGGTAAAGTGAGGAGCTGATGGTAGGTGTGGCGCTCCACCTCAGATGCTAAAAATAATCTCCTTGGTATAGCGCTGGTGAAAAGGGGATAGACTCCCTCGCTGTCCGATACCGACATAAGGCCGCCCCCGACGACTTTATATATATATATATATATATATATATATATATTAGCATATATTATATATATATATATATATATATATATATATATATATATATATATATTAGCAGTTCTCTTTAGTAAATAATAATGTACCATTTTATTAAAATATAAAATGTAACATATTGTGTGCTATCATACGTTTTAATGTTTATTTCTTTTTATAAATGCTGCTTATTATTTGTTGTAAATTGTCTTAATTGTTTTGATAATGATTCAGAAAAGAACTGAAAGTTACTCTCAAAAGTAATCCGAACGAAATTGACAATTTTCGACCTTTGCTTTTGTTTTGTTTTTATCTTTTCAGTACTAAACAATAAAGTTAGAAGGATTCCTTAATTTCTCAAGATAGTGTGAATTTTTAAAAAAACCCTAACTTCTATCCACCTTCTAGGGTGTTATAGCCTTGGGTACCTTGTCAGTCACTTGAGATTGAATACAGGTCACTGGCATTAACCAAAAAAATACAGTTTTGTTGTGGTTGTTATTTTTGTTGTTGTTGCTGTTGTTTTATTTTTCTTGTTTTTGTGGTTTATCTAATTGGTTCTCATTTAATCACTATTTCAATTTCGTGACAATTTTTACTTATGTGTTTCTTACTTTTAGTTTCGTTGCATTTATTCCAAGATAACATCTTTTTTTTTTGCAGTATCTCTCTTTTATCGACATACTCGTTTTTATCTATTCTTTCTTTTTTTTTCCTTTCTTTCTTTAATTTTTTTTCTTTGTTACTTTTTATTTATTAGTTTTCTATGTCTTTCTTTTTCTCTTTCTTTCTTTCTTTCTTTCTTTCTTTTTTTTTCTTTCTTTCTTTAAATTTATTTGTTCTTTTATTGCCTGTTATATACATAGTTCTCACGCTGTTTCTTTCCTTTTTTTCTTTCTTGATTTCTCTTTTTTCTTTCCTATTTTCTACTTTTTATCTAGTCGGTCTTTCCTTCTCTTTTTCATTTATTCTTTCTTTAATTCGTGTTCTTTTTTCTTTTTTCTTTCTTTATTTTCTTCTTTGTTTCTTTGTTCCTTTCATTCTTTCGTTTCTTTCTTTTCTTTATTTCTTTCACTCTTTCTTTTTTTCTTTCTTTCTTTCACATATTCTTGCTTTCTTTTTTCACTCCTTCTTTCCTTCTTTCTTTCTTTTTTTCTTTCTTTCTATATTTCCTTCTTTTTTCTTTATTTATTTCACTTTTTCTTTCTTTCTTTCTTTCTTTCTTTCACACATTATTTCTTTCCTTTTTTCACTGTTTCCTTCCTTCTGTCTTTTTTTCTTTCTTTCTTTCTTTCTTTATTTTCGTCTTTCTTTCTTTCTTTCCTTCATTCTTTCTTTTCTTCCTTCCTTTATTTTCGTCTTTCTTTCTTTCACTCTTTCTTTCTTTCTTTCTTTCTTTCTTTATTTATTTTCTTCTTTGTTTCTTTCCTTCTTTCGTTTCTTTCTTTTCTTTATTTCTTTCACTCTTTCTTTTTTTCTTTTTTCTTTCACATATTCTTGCTTTCTTTTTCACTCCTTCTTTTCCTTCTTTCTTTCTTTTTTCTTTCTTTCTATATTTTCTTCTTTTTTTTTCTTTATTTATTTCACTTTTTCTTTCTTTCTTTCTTTCACACATTATTTCTTTCCTTTTTTCACTGTTTCCTTCCTTCTGTTTTTTTTTTCTTTCTTTCTTTCTTTTCTTTCATTATTTCTTTCTGTTTTTTTCTTTCTTTGAAGTGTCGTTCTGGTGACTAGTCATTGATGTCTTTCTTTCTTTCTCTTTCTTTATTTTTTTCTTCTTTGTTTCTTTTTTCTTCTTTTTCTTCTTTCTTTCTTTCTTTCACGCAATTTTTGCTTTCTTTTTTCACTCATTTCTTTCCTTCTGTCTTTCTCTCTTCTTTCTTCTATATTTTTTCTTCTTTTTCTCTCTATTTTTTTCACTTTTTCTTTTCTTTTTTCTTTCTTTCTTTCTTTCACACATTATTTCTTTTTCCTTTTTTCCTTGTTTCCTCCTTCTTCTTCTTTCTTTCATTCTTTTTTTCTGTTTTTCTTTCTTTCTTTGAAGTGTCGTTCTGGCGACCAGTCATTGATGTCTGTCTTTCTTTCTTTCTTTCTTTCTTTCTTTCACTCTTTAGTTTGTATTTTATGGTTTTTCAGTAAAAATCAAAAAAAAAAAGAAAATCAAAGAAAATCAGAACTAGGCTTACTCTCTTTAAATCTCACATACTCAAAAACCCCCCCCCCAAAAAAAAAAGAAAAGAAAAAAAAATAGAAAAGTGAAACCCCTCCCCCATTATCCTCCACACAGACTTTCTTTTCACATTATACATTTCCCGCTTTTTATTTCTTTCTCTTTCTCTTTCTTCTTTCTTTTTTCTTTTCTCTTCTGTATCCAAATTCAAGTTGAATGTCACTCTAACGTATGCGCATGCGTGACTGTCAGCGCCATAATACCGACATGCTATTGTAAAACGCAAATTGCTAATCCTAACTTGACGATTAGACAACTGTTCCATTATTCCAGACACCATTCCTAATGGACAACGCACTTAAGATGGAATGTACACATGCCCTTGATCGACCCGACTCAAACCACGACCCTCGTGGACATTTCGCGCGCGTAGAAAATAATTCGATAAAAACATACCATAATTATCTGTGTATAACATACACTCATGTATAATACGCTATTTTAACATTGAACATAATCAAAGGCAAAGACACTTAGAAAATAACGTTTAGTAGCTGAAAACTTGCTCTATCAAATAGCGTTATATTTGTATGTACGAGGTGTTGCGTTTTTTTTTTATATAGTTATTTACCAAGCTTAGCTTAGATATGGCACAAGGCCAGAAGTATGGGCTCCCAATGAGAATCGAACTCACTAACAATGGTTTGCGAAGCGAGCTTGCTAACCATTACACCATATATATAGTTATTTACTAAGCTTAGCTTAGATATGGCACAAGGCCGAATGTAAGGGACACCCAGTGAGAACTCGAACTCACTAGTCATGGTTTGCCAGTCTTCCTTGCTAACCATTACACACACCTGAGGTGCCTTTTTTATTTACTAAGCTTAGCTTAGATATGGCACAAGGCCAGAAGTATGGGGCGCCCAATGAGAATCGAACTCACTAACAATGGTTTGCGGAAGCGAGCTTGCTAACCATTTACACCATATATATATAGTTATTTACTAAGCTTAGCTTAGATATGGCACAAGGCCAGAAGTATGGGGCGCCCAATGAGAATCGAACTCACTAACAATGGTTTTTGCGAAGCGAGCTTGCTATCCATTACATTTATATAGTTATTTACTAAGCTTAGCTTAGATGCGCACAAGGCCAGAAGTATGGGGCGCCCAATGAGAATCGAACTCACTAACAATGGTTTTGCGAAGCGAGCTTGCTAACCATTACATTTTTTTTATATATTATATAAGGCGTGTGGTAAATGGTCACTTTACTTATAGACTCGCCGATAAGCACGTGACCACTATTGTCCAATCACTGGCAGTGCTCTGCTGCTGTTGTTGCTATTCATACTGGCTGATTCTAATCTTAGCTCACTGCTACTTGGATCTTCTTGGACGACGGACCTAAATGATTCACCTAAAGGATTCTCTACCACAGGACTTATTCACTTACCAAAGGATTCTCTATCACGGGACTTATTCACTTACCAAAGGAATCTCTATCACGGGACTTATTCACTTACCAAAGGATTCTATAGGTCGGTACTTACTTACTTATTTACTTTGAGTTCTTTCCAACTGGCCAAGGATGGCGGTCAGATATTTAACACGAGGTATGTCAGAAAAGTTCCTGAACAGATTCAGTCTTCGATTTGAGGGCCATCGTCCATTGCGAGTTCTTGCCATAAGGGCCAGACGATCAACCAGCATGTCTACAAAGAGATAATGTGGCGTTTGCTTTGTTCAGTGCACGAGAAGAGGCGAGAGATGTAGCAGAACAACTCGTGGGTGTTTCCCCATGATAATGCTCCTGCCCACACTGTCCTGAGTATCCGAGAGTTACTGACCGAGAAGAACATCACGGTTACTGGTGCAACCTCCCTACTCGCCCAACCTGGCTCCAATGTGTGATTTTTCCTCTTCCCAAGCTCAAGGGGGCCATCAAGGGAACACGTTTTGAGAATGTGCACGACATCAGAAAGCTGTGACGACAGAGCTAAAGCGAATCCCGGAAGAATCCTTCCAGGATTGTATGCAAGTGTGACAGGATGGGAAAGTGCCTTAGGCTCTAGGGGGTTAATTTGAAAGGGATAAGTAGTAGTTTGAAGTTTGTATTTCAAATAAATTTTTTGTGAGACCAGTCCTAGAATTTTTTTGACATACCTCGTATTTATCTAACCCAGTGGTTCTCAACCGGGGTCCTTAAGGATCCCGGGGACCATATAACATTTAGGGGAACCCAGTCAAAGTAAAATGTATTTACACTATAACAATACAATGGGATTTTTAAATAACAATGAGATGGCTAAGGGGGTCGACAGAGTAAAAATAGGATTAAAAAGGGGTCAATAGGGTTAAAAATGGGTTGATAACCATTGATCTAACCCCTCCAAGTATAGCAGCAGGGGGTGGTGTGACAAGGCACGGTTGATTTTTTTTTAAGGCGGGGTAAACAGTTTTCCTTCTCTCCTAGAACCGCGGTAACTAGCAATTACCCCTGCTGTAAGAGAAATCGAATGGATGATAAGAATGGTTTATTAATTTTAGAGAGCCGCCAGCCCAGCCGACAGGGCAGATTGACGGATAGTAGAGCTCCTTTTCAATAAACATTATAAGCAAGACTGAACAGAAGGGAGTTTTTTTTTTTTTTTTTTTTTTTTTTCAAGGAGGTGTCTCGATGTCGTACGGCAGATGATTCAAGAAGATATCTTTCTT
>CM042168.1:81054619-81062119 GCA_023376005.1 Doryteuthis pealeii
AAAAAAAAAACCAGAGAGATAGACTATACCAACGACGTTTAGACGGAGCAGACTGCTACCCATTCACATATAATAGTTATATTACTAAGCTGCTAGATATAGCACAAGCAGAAGTGTGGGGCGCCCAACCAGTGGAATCGATATATAGATATATAGAGAAGCAAGCTTCTAACATTAGCACATATATAACAACCGGCGTGTGGGTAGATGGCTTACATATCTCCACTTATAGAACTCGCCGATAAGCACTGACCACTATTGTCATCAATGCGCAGTAACCCGGACCAAATCCACGCTGTTGTTAGTTGCTATTTATACTGGCTCGATTTTAATCTTAGCTCACTGCTGCATGCGCGAGTGGATCTTCTATGGACGACGGACCTAAGGATATACAACTAAAGGATTCATCTACAAAGGGACTTATTCACCAGCCTCTACCAAAAGGCCTCAGCTTCAGGGACTATCTTACCAAGGATTCTCCACTCGCCATCGCGCACCTTACTCTACTTATTGAGGTTCTTTCAACTGGCCAAGATGCCGGCCAGCACTATAATCTCACCCACGCAGGATCATGTCATAAAATTTCCTACAGATATCAGTCTTCCATTTGAAGGCCACGTCGCCCATTGCGAGTTTCTTGTCACAAGGGCACAGACGATCAACAACAGCATGACTACAAAGAGATGCCTGTGGCGTTTGCTTCGTTCAGTGCGTTAGAAAAGGCGAGAGATGTGGCAGAAGAACTGGTGGGTGCTTCACCATGATAATGCTCCTGCCCACACTGTCCTGAGTATCCGAGAGTTAATGGCCGAGAAGAACATCAAGGTACTGGAGCAACCTCCCTACTCGCCCAACCTGGCTCCATGTGATTTTTCCTATTCCCCAAGCTCAAGGGGGCCATCAAGGGAACAGGTTTTGAGAATGTGCACGACATCAGAAAGCTGTGACGACAGAGCTACGCAGAATCCCGGAAGAATCCTTCCAGGATTGTATGCAAGCGTGACAGAGAAGGATGGGAAAGTGCCTTAGGCTCTAGGGAGATTAATTTGAAGGGGATAAGTAGTAGTTTGAAGTTTGGATTTGAAATAAATTTTTTGTGACACCAGTCCTAGAATTCTTTTGGAATACCTCGTATTCATCTAACCCAGTGGTTCTCAACCGGGGTCCTTAAGGACCCCGGGACCATATAACATTTTTAGGACCCAGTCAAGTAAAATGTATTTAACTATAAATACAATGGGATTTTTAAACAATGAATGGCTAGAGGGGTCGACCAGAGTAAAAATAGGATTAAAAAGGGGTCAATAGGTAAAAAAATGGTTGAGAACCATTGATCTAACCCCTCCACACTAGCAGGGTGTGTGACAAGGCAAGGTTGATTTTTAAGCGGGGTCAAACAGTTTTCCTTCTCCTAGACCGGTAACTAGAATTACCCCTCTGTAGAGATGCAGTCGGTTTATTTTACAGCCCCAGCCGACAGGGCAGATGAACGGATAAGTAGACTTTCATAAATTATACGACTACCGCAAGGAGTTTTTGTCAAGAGGTCTGATCTTCTCCATATCTTCTTCCATACCTATTTTCGTATTCGTAACAGCGATGTCACGCGTTGTACGTGGGTTAGTAAAAGTGTTTGGGGAGATTTGTATTTTGTCAATTATGCCAATCGGTTTAAATTGATTAGATTTTGGTTTGTTTTGTTTTACGGCATATCAACCTCAGTGGGTCATTTAATGCCGATAAAGTTTTGAAATAAATACATTCTTAATGATAATACAATTTTTTTATAAATGCATTTTTCTATTTAACCCATAGATAGGACCCTAACAGGTACTACCACTCCGGGTCAGGGTGGACCAGGGAGAAATGGTGATGAAGGGGTGCTCCACATTCCCCAAACCTCCAAATTGGAACTTCACCATCAGATAGAGTTTAACGTCATTCCCAGGACATGTACACCCGCAGCCACCGCCTTCTTGCACTCATATGATAAAAGGGGTTGGGGCTTGTCATAAGGGCAATAGGGTTGGGGCAATCGTATAGGTGCTAGGGCTTGACGTGACCAGCCGATTGTTCGGAGGATGCCTCTCCGACCGCCCGTCTAGCCCAAGATAGGGCCAAAGTGGAGTATTGCATGTCATGAACTGCTCATCCACCTGGGCTCTATCACGGTGGCCCCATTGGGGGAGTCTTACCCCTCTGCATAGGTGCAGTTGGTGCATTCTAACGCCCCACCGACAGGGCGGTAAATTGATTAGAGGAAGTTAGTAATTAACAACAGCACATCATGATTCAAATCGACCGGAACATCGCAAGGTTACCATTCTGTAGATCATGGTAAAAAAACGCTGACCTTTACCTAGAGGTCACATTGACAATTTCAATTTCGATCACGGTTTCAAATTTTGACCTTGATACTGCGGTTTTTCGTTTCTATTTGGTTTTTAATCCAGTATTTTTTTCGGTTATTTCCTATAAGTCCAACATAAACAAAGGAGAACCACTCTTGACTGATAAATTATTTATTTATTTGGACCATATTACCTTTAGGTACCCCTTTTTGATCTCGATTAAGAAAGGAGATGTTTTTCATTTACACCATCACAATATCCGGGTGTTTGTTAGGGGTTAGGGTTAGGGGTCAGGGCTAGGGTTAGGGTTAGGGGTTAGTTTTTTTTAGTTTTTTTAATCTAAAAATCGTCTGTTAAAACAACCTGATATTGACGGTGTAGATGAAAAACATGTCTTTTCTTAATCGAGATCAAAAAGGGGTGCCTAACGGTCACATGGTCCATTTATTTTCGCATTAAACTATCCCTAAACCCTAACCCTAAACCTAACCCCCTGTCTTCTTTTTTCTTAGTAGATCAATAAATAAATAAATAATTTATCAGTCAAGAGTGGTTCTTCTTTGTTTATGTTAGACTTATAGGAAATAACCTATTCATTATCTTATGTAATGATGCTTAGCAGGTATGTACAATTTTACTCAATGATGTTTATAATACACACTGAGTTTTAACAATTTAAGCTCACCTCAGATGCTAAAACAATCTCCTTGGTCTAGCGCTATTGAAAAGGGGATAGACTCCCTCGCTGACTGGCAGATACCGACTTTAGGCCGCCGTCGTCGACACCTTTAAACTGTTGGTTGGCTGGTTGGTTGTTTGGTTGGTTGGGTTTTTACGGCATCTCAACATTTTATACCGAAAAACCTGTATACCTGTACCAGCTATGGTTAGCAGAATGAGAACAGGATACCGCCGTGGACTGAATAAAGGGTTTAGTTCAAACGTCCGTGATGGCTCCCAATTATGACAAGAAAGGTTCCCGAGTTCGTAAAGAATGTTCCCGAGTCCGAAAAGAAGGTTCCCGGGTCCGAGAAGGTTCCCGAGTCCAACAAGAAATTCCTGAAGAAGGCCGGAGGACACATCGGCCGAAAAGTTGTACAGATAACAATGAAGATGAGGATAATAGTCCGAATAACTCAAATAATGCTAATACCGAAGAGAGTTTGTTTTTTTTTTTGTTTTATACATTTTTGTTGGACATTCAATTTCTCTTTCAACACTTTTTACAACACATTATTATAATTTATTCAAATCTATTTAACCCTTAACATATACCACGACACCGTGCAACTAGGAGTAATGAATGGGTACTCCACACTCCCCAGAGTTCAAGGTTTGGAACTTAACTACTAGATGCAGTTTTAACGCAGCCACTAGAATTCCACCTCAAGCATTACATGTAACACCCATGACAAACAGGTGGTCGTAATCGGACGATTTTGCCCCATTGTAGAGGTGCAGTCGATGTTATTTACTAAGGGGAACTAAAAAACCCAAGCATTGACATCGACTTAGTCAAGTGTAAAGTAGGGTCCTGATGAGATCATTTAGATCGAAAACCTCGTAAACTCTTTCCACTATTACTCTACCCTCTTCTCTCTCTCTCTCTCTCTCTCATATATATATATATTATATAATATATATATATATATATATGTAAGTTGAAGATGGAATGAATCCGACAATTTATTTATCCTTTCAGCATATATATATACATATATATAATATAAATATATATATATATAAAATATATATATAACTATTTTCAGTCATATTTATATATATATAATATATATATATATATATAATTATATATATATATATAATATGTGTGAGATGGTCACTGTTCAGCTTTTGCTGGAATGGTGTACCAAAGGCAGTATTATTGGTAGAGTGCTCAATATAAAATAGAGCTGTTATACAATATAATAAGATAAATATATAAAGGTTTTACATATCTTTTTATTAGGTGACAAAGTAACATTCACAACCATATTGGTTTCATGCGATGCAATCATCAGGTGAAGATGTTTCAAATGTAAGGAAAATCGAAAAAATTACAAAAAATTTCAAAAAATTCAATAGACAAGGGATGCGTATGATTGGATAAAATGATGTGTGTATGTATGTGAAGGTGAATTGAATGTATGAGAGTGTTTATGGGGCAGTATAAAGGTTGTGTACGCGTAGTGACTGGTCACACACATAATACATTCATATGTGAGTGTGTGGTATTTTAACAGTGCTTACGGCGAGCGCTCGTGTTTGTGCATGTATGTGGTTGTGTATTTTTTTCCCTATCGGATGTGGTGGGTTATGTATATTGTATATAGTCGGGTCGTGTTGATTGAGGAGTGTGGCTGAATAATATAACTTTTAAGGTTGCATGATGTTGTATTATGAGCGGGTATATATATATATATATATATATATATATATATATATATATAGTATTGTGTGTGTGTGTGTGTGTGTGTGTGTGTGTGTGTGTGAGAGAGAGAGAGAGAGAGAGAGAGAGAGAGAGAGAGAGACAATTGTCCGTGGTCAGTAAGAACAAACATTACTAACATAGTATAGTTATTACATGAATATTTCGTAATGGAAATTGCGCAGTATTTCGATGTGGACTGTCTAGATGACGTTTTATAAAATGTTATTTATGTAATCAAATCTGTCGAAGTTATGGCTAGTGTCAGTTATTCTATAACAGGGAGTCAGTCGACATAATGGTCTGTTAGACGAGAAGAGAATAAGAAAGGAAAAGAAAGAAAGAGGGTAGAGGGATAAAATAATAATAATAATCATAGCCAAAAAGTGAAAGAAAGAAAGAAATGTAGAAAGATAAAGAGAAAGAAAGAAAGAAAGAAAGAGAAAGCAGAATAATTTCTTTTGTAAGAAAGAAGGTTGATTTTAAAGAGAAAAATCAATGAGAAAATCAAAATAGGAAGAGATGAGAAGAAAGAAATGAAGGAAAAAACTTAAAAAGGAAAAAGATATAATTCATAAGATATGAAAGAAAGAAAGAAGAAGAAAGAAGAAAAAAAGAAAGAAGGAAAAAAGAAAGAAGGAAAAAATTATAAAATTATAGATTATTAAAAAAAGAAGAAAGGAAGAAAAACAAAGAAAGAAGGAAAAAAATTATAAAAAAAAGAAAGAAGGAAAAAAATTATTAAAAAAAAGAAAGAAGGAAAAAAATGATAAAATATGCAAGAAAGAAGGAAAAAACAATAAGAAAGAATGAGAAAAGAAAGAAAGAAAGAAAGTAAAAAGAAATACACCAAGGAAGGAAGGGAGTAAAAAATATAGCATAAGATGTGTAAGAATGAATTTAAAAAAGAAAGAAAAAGTGGGCAGAAAAAAACAAAAAGTAATAATAAAGAAAAAGAAAAAGAGAAAGAGAAAGTCAATAGTTTATAAGATATGCAAAAAAGAAAGAAAACAATGAGCAAAATAATAATAAACGGTATGAGATATAAAAAGACAATAGATATATATATATATATATATATATATATATATATATATATATATATATATTATATATATATATATAATAATCCTTGAAGATTTGTAATTAAGAGAAAGGAGAAAAAAGAAAAAAAGAAACAAATAAACATAATAAGAATAAGTAATCAAAGAAAGAAAGAAAGAAGAAAGAAAGAGGGAAGAAGAAAGAGAAAAAAAAGAAAAAAAAAGAAAAAAAAGAAAGAAAGAAAAGGAAGAAAAAAAGAAAGAAAAAGAACAAACAACAAGAAAGAAACAAAAAAAAAGAAAGAAAGAAAAAGAAAGAAAGAAGAAACAAAAAGAAAGAAACAAAAGAAGAGAAAAAGAAAGAAAGAAAGAAAAAAACAAACAAGAAAGAAACAAAAAAGAACGAAAGAAAAAGAAAGAAGAAAGAAAGAAAGAAACAAACAAACAAGAAAGAAACAAAAAGGAAGAAAGAAACAAACAAAAGAAAGAAAAGAAAGAAAAAGAAACAAACAACAAGAAAGAAACAAAACAAAGAAAGAAAGAAAAAGAAAGAAAAAAAAGAAAGAACAAACAAACAAGAAAGAAACAAAAAGAAAGAAGAAAAGAAAAAAAAAAAAAAAACAAACAAACAGAAAGAAAGAAAAGAAAAAAAGAAAGAAAAAGAAAAAAACAAAGAAAGAAAGAAAAAGAAAGAAAAAGAAAGAAAAGAAACAAACAAACAAGAAAGAAAGAAGAAAAGAACGAAAGAAAAAAAGAGAATGAAAAAGCAACTGAAATAAATAAATGGAGATATCCTTCCTGTAAAAAAAGAAAAAGAAAAAAAGAAAAAAGAATTGCTTAAAAATAGAATGTATTTTTTTCTATAATGTTTATAAAAAAAATTAAAGTGAATCTCAATGCAAATAAAATGAATCTAATAAGATCTGTGAATATACGGAGGAAAAATTGCTTTTAAAAAAATGGTAGACCCGCAGCAAATGGACGGCGAAAGATTTTAAACAGCATGGGAAGAAGAAAAATGATACAAAACAAGAAGAGGAAAAATGACAGAATAAAAGATGGTAAATTGGCGTAAATTGACCGAAATGAGTTCTAACGAGAAAGGAAATGGAACATTTGTGGAGATGGTGGAGAATACGGAAGAGAAAAGATGAAGAAGAAAAAATGGTGAAATATGTGGGGAGAAAAATGGAATCTAATCAATGAATAGGAGAAAATGTGTTTAATGAATGAAAAGATTTGAGTAAATCAAAATAAAAATGGCGGTATACTATTTTGGAAAAATGGCAGTCAAGAAAGACACAGAAGGGGAGGAAGGAAAAGTGAAAGAGAAAAAAAAGAATATATATTGGGAAGGTTGCCTGAAGAAGAAGAAGAAGAAGAAGAAGAAGAAGAAGAAGAAGAAGAAGAAGAAGAAAGAATGGAAAAAGAAAAAGAAAATAGAAGGAAAGACTGCTTGTTTTACGGCATATGTTGGTTTTATCATGTTATACTTATTTACTAAGCTTAGCACAAGGCCAGAAGTATGGGGCGCCCAGTGAGAATCGAACTCACTAACAATGGTCTGCGAATCTAACTTGCTAACCATTACACCACGCGTTATAGTTATTTACTAAGCTTTGCTTAGATGTGGCACAAGGCCAGAAGTGTGGGGCGCCCAGTGAGGATCGAATTCACT